>LR749536.1:1123303-1180913 GCA_902729485.2 Mus minutoides
AAACCTATTACTACCTGATTTCCCCTTTTCTCACTCCTGATAACCAGCTTCCTACCTCTGAGATCACAAGATAGAGTGTGTAAGTGAAGGGTACATCTTAGGGTATTTGTTTAAGGTTCAACATGCTGTTCCCAATCCTGTTTGGAGAAAATGAAGCATTAGCTGAGGCTAAAGCAGATACCCTGTACTCATTTTACTCAATAAATGTGAAAGGAGAGAAGACTGTAAACCTTTTTACAACTTTTCTCTCTCTCTGTGTGTAGAGGTAATGTATGTGTGATGTATATACACTCCTGTGTGCATGTGTAGAGGCTAGAGACAAGGTCTCTCATAGAAACTGGAGGGAGGCTGGCAGCAGAAAATCCCTAGTGGTCCTCATTTCTGCCTCCTGTAGAGTTAGGCTTATAGGCATGCTTGTGGCCAAGTCAAGCTTCTTGCATGCTAGGATTCATACTCAGGTCCTCATGCTTGCATAGAGAGAGCTCTGGTCCACTGAGAAATCTCTCCATTCCCTATCACAACTGTTTTATCAACAAGAAGGTTCACTGAACCCATTTCCTCCCAGCTAAGGAAGCGATGCAGTGCTCAGCAGTGGAAAGTACGGCATATTTGTGGAACCCCTTGTCAAAAGTCATGCTCATATCCTAATTGAAAGATACTTGCTCAGTCATTTTATTGTCACTCTACTCACAATAACTTGGGAATGGAAACATCTTAAATGTCATTCAGCTGATGAATGGATAATGAAAATGTGATGCATACACACAATGGAATACTATTGAGCTATAAATAATGAAATTTGCAGGTACATAGATGGAACTAGAAAATATACCGAGGTAACCCAGACTCAGAAAGATGAAGACCTAATTCTGAATATTTAGATGTTAGTATGTAACTTGGGAGTAACCAAAAACCAGGGAAAACAAATTATGAGGGGGATGACTTCTTATAAATGCTCTCTTTTATTAGAACTGCCTGGCCATGGTCTCTTCACAGCAAAGAGTAATAGGACACTGGTGGTATGAAAGGGAAATGGGAAAAATGGGAAAGGAGACTTTAACTTCAGAGGAGCAGGGTGGAACAATAAATAAAAATAAGGACATTTGCCAATGTGTAACTTTATTTTGTGTTTACTTAAACAGATAAAGACACGCACATGCATGCAGGTGTGTGGTTTGTGCCTTCAAGTTATGCCATGTGGTGATTTGAGTAAGAATGGCTCCTGTGGGCTCATATATTTGAATGCTTAGTCACCAGGCAGTAGCACTAGTTGAAAGGATTAGAAGGATTAGGAGGTATGCCCATGTTGAAGGAAGTGTGTCACTTGGAGTGGGCACTGAGGTTTCAAAAGCCAATGCCAAGCCCAGTCTCCTTCTCTTTGCTTCTCTTTTCTCCCCTCCCCTCCCCCCTCTCCTCATCTCCTCCCCTCCCCTCCCCTCCTCTCCTCCCTCACCCAACCCCCATCTCTCTCTGTGGATCAGGATATAGCTCTCAACTACTTCTTCAGCACCATGTCTTCCATGCCTGCTTGTCATGCTTCCCACCACAATGATATTGGACTAAACCTCTGAAACTGCAAGCAAGCCTCCAATTAAATGCTTCCTTTTATAAGAGTTGCCGTGGTCATGGTCTTTTCACAGCAATAGAAAAGGGACTAAGACATCCCACATGGGGTAATAATGCTCTCCCTCACAACCATAAACTAGCCAATAAAACTTCCAGTGTCAAGCATGAAAAATGCCCCTTCAAGTTGTAGGTAAGAAAATCCAAGAAACTCTCAAAACAGTATAGGCTATTGCCACTGACCTTGCCTACCTCCCAGAATGTGAAGGAAAGACTGTTGTTGAAGACACTATAAACTTCAGACAACAGAACTGAAGGCACAAGCTGGAATTGACCTGGAAGCTATCTGGAGACTAACCCTCGTAGGTGCTATGTAATCTCCAAAAGAAGAAAAGCAAGTGATAGTCTCATCCAACTTAAAAGCCTGTAAACCACAACAATGACTAGCCAGCAAAACATTCCCATTG
Organism: Mus minutoides; assembly: GCA_902729485.2. Lineage (NCBI taxonomy): Eukaryota > Metazoa > Chordata > Mammalia > Rodentia > Muridae > Mus > Mus minutoides. The sequence continues at coordinate 1,125,334 of LR749536.1, forward strand.
GTGCAAAGTGGTCCTTCTATCTGAGAAGCAACCAACAGCTGCTTAATTAGACTTATGGCCCACTCAATGGGGGTAGGTAATTCATGCTCAGTACGTGTGGTGTCAGTAGGTTTGCCCTCCATAGACACGTGTGTGTTTGAATGCTTGGTTCATGAGGAGGAGTGCTATAAAAAGTTGTAGCCTTTTTGGAATAAGTGTGGCCTTGTTGAAAAAAGTGTGTTACTGTGGGGGTGGACTTTGAGTTCTCCAAGTGCTCAAGCTCCACCCAGTATGATCCAGACCTTCCTCCTGGCTGCTTGTAGAAGACAGTCTCCTCCTGGCTGCTTTGAAATCAAGATGTAGAACTTTCAACTCTTCTAGCTCCATGTCTGCCAAAACACTGCCATGTTTTCCACCATGATGATCATGGACTGGACCTCTGAAACTGCAAGCCAGCTCCAATAAAATGGTTTTCTTAAAAGAATTGCCCTGGTTGGTCATGGTGTCTCTTTATAGCAATGAAAATCCTTACTAAGACATAGTATAAACCTAACCAAATACTCATGGCTGGACAGGTCATGGACCTTAAAGGAGAACCAATTACTGTCACTTTCCTAGACCAGTATAATTTCTAATGGTTTTCTAAATATGTCTTTTCATTCTTACAGATAAATACAGCTCCTGCCCTTCATAAAAGAGGCTTCTTTTTCTTTTGCACTAGATAGGGACTATTACAGAAATCCTTAGCTGATAAAAATTCAAAGAACAATTGACTGTGGGGTGCCCAACCCCAACTAATAAACCTGTAATACAGTCCCCACACAGAAGACTCAGGGTGTATCACCGAAGAGGGGCAAGAAGATTGTAAACCAGAGGACCAGGCTTTGTGCTCTGAGTTAGTGGCTTCTAGCAAAGACAAGGCAGATGCATCCACAAAATCTTAACAATATGGATTCCTAAACAAGACCTGCATAATGATATGTTAAAGTTGATGGGGAAATCTCCAAATTTTCTATCGCATCATTAATTGATTAATTAAATCACCAATTAATTAATGGGTTCCCACAGAATCTTCTGCATTTAGCAACTTTTAGGAGATAGGCAGGTCTTATGTATGCTTTTAGCACCCAGAAGAAACAGTATCTATTACTGAACAATTATATAAAGGAGGAAAAAGAATCTTATAGCTCCAGGTGTTTAAAGCATGTTCAGAGTCAAGCAAAGTAAAAAGAGACCTGTGACTTTATTTCTACCCATGTCCTCTGTTACATGGCACCATGTAAGCAAGAAAAACAATACATGACAGGGGGCCTTTACTTAGTGTAGATAGAGGGCATTAAAAGACAGGAACAAAAGAACAACCTTGATACCATTCTCCTTTTATGACTATGTAGAAAGGGTGGGAAACATAATTAAAAAGCAACTTTATGGAAAGATAATCCAAGTACAAGACAAGACAGGGACAGATATAGAAAGAAAGATACTTGCTTTAAGGGCATTTCTAGAAGACACGAAAGTTTTCTTGAAAACATTTTAAAAAAGGATTTAATTCCTCTTCTATGGCTCTTTATTGTATATAGAGTAGCTAGGAGGAGTAAACAGACTGTAGTTGACTCAAAGTAAGGATTTTGTTATTACCTGGAGCTACCTAGCAATGAAAAGCAAGAGATGGCCATAAAGAACTGCAGGAATGGAAATGGAGAGGAGCCTGAGGAAAAAAAAGGTCCAGTGACAGGCCCAAAGAGGAATCTAGCTCAAAGGGAGGTACCAAGGCCCAACACTATTACTGAGGTTATGGAGTGCTCACAAAAAGGGACCTATCATGAGCTAACTCTGGAAGACCCAAAAAGCAGCTGAAAGAGTCAGGTGCAGATATTTGCACCCAACCAATGGACAGAAGCTGCTGACCCTTGTGGCTGAATTAGGGAAAGGCTAGAAGAAGCTGAGGAGGAGGCCGACTCTGTAGGAGGACCAGCAGTCTCAATTAACCTGGACCTCAGTGATCTCTCAGACACTGGACCATCAACCAGGCATCATAGACCAGCTGATATGAGGCCCCCAACACACATACAGCAGAGGACTGCCGGATCTGGGTTCAGTGAAAGAAGATGCAACTAACCTTCAAGAAACTGGAAGCCTAGGGAGTTTAGAGATCTGGTTGGGTGGGCGGTAGGAGGTGGAGACATCCTCATGGAGACAGGGGTAGGGAGGAGGTATGGGATGTGAAACAGTTGGAGGGTGGACCGGGAGGGGGGAGTAAAATCTGGAGTGTGAAATAAATTAAAAAAAAAAAAAGGAAAAAACCCACAAAAAACAAAACTGCACTGTCAGTGACCCTCGTCAAGCCAAAATGCAGACATTATACTACAGAAGACTCTGGATTCTTCTTAAGGCCAACCAGCTTCATAGGGTATGTCTATCCATTTCTCTTTCTATTTAACACAGTTCCACAAAATAATACATAGTAACCACCAAAGAAGGAAATGGTATTGAATCTTAATTCTAATCAATGTTACTACCAGTATTAGCTTATAAGGAATATCAATACTTGGGCCAGTGGGAGGGCAAAATGATACTACTGGTAGAAATGAGGCAGAGGAGAACGGCCAGGATTCATGTGTACTTTCCACTTCCAGGTAAAATGATCAGAGGTAACAATCAGCTGTGCTCTTCTGCAGCACAACCAAGGAAAGGAAAGGAGATGACATGGATCAAGGCATTCAATTAGAGCTCAAGACACTACAGTTGTCTTGACCTCTATACCAATGATAATACTCTCAAACAACTGTAGGAATGGTTCCTTTACATATGGCAAGCTCGAGACATTACCCGCATGGCTTCCTGAATGTGGTCCTGTCGAATCAGTTCTGCTGAGCAGTCCATATACCACTTCAAACAGCGGATGAGCTCCCTGAAAAGAGAATATTTATAGAAATTCCATTTTAATCAAAAGGCAATGTAGTTGTAAACATGTATTTAGTCAAATAAAAAAGTGAACAAAGACTTGTCAAACAGGAAATAATATTCTGTTGATGAGCTAGAGTGATGGGTCCATTGCAGCTGTGGGATTCTCATATTACCTGAGAGAGACACACTCTCCTTCTATAAGGAGCTATGGGATTTTACCAGCAACTACAATCACAGATTCCCACTCTCATTTTTCCCAAAACTTAGATTGTACTACAAATTTTGATTTGTCTTAAGTTGCAACATCTCCAGAACCTACAACACTAACTAACAGACTGAATAAAAGTGTGCAGTTTTAAATGTCACTCCATTCCACACTTCCTTTCCCGAGGTCCAAGACACCTGAGAGAAATGAGTTTACTGGGTCAGAAGTATTACAATTTTAAGAAGAGAAGAATCAGCAGGTTTGTGTGAAGAAACTGAAACAAATTACCCTTCAGAATAAGCTGTATTAGGAGACAGATGCCACAACTTAAGGGTTCAGATCTTAACGTGGGAAGCATTAAAAGAGACAACTGCCCTGTGCAGTATGAGGAGATCCACAGGAGATAAAGAGCCTTCAGAAACTGTATGGAGGTGGGGTCTGAGTCTGCTAGGTTTCCAGAGCAAGTGGGGAAGCTTTATAGTTTTTGGCCTACCCTGTGTGACTTCTTACATAGAGGCAGGCACTAGGTAAAACCATAGTGTCCTTAGTAGCAGAAAGAAGGCTGGGTTTCCTCTAACAGTCACAGAAGGTGCCTGTCAGTTCTTTGTTTTTAGGGACAGGCTACAGAAGGTATGTGGCTTGACTTCTCCTGGGCTGCCACATCTAATCTCTTAAGGTACCATATTTTAAAGGGGCAGGTCTGCCATCTAACAGGAAGTTATACACATTTATATGGCAAGACATTACAGAGGTAAAGGGTATAAGTTATGTGGCCAACTAGTATCAGCTTTGTGTTCTTAGATATGTATTTAATCCCCATGTGCCTTATTCTCTTCACCTGACATATGAAGGAAATAGCAGTACACTTCAAAGCTACTGTTGAAAACCAAGAAGATGACACATGAAGCACTTAGTGTCTACTCTCCAAAGTGCCACCCAAGCAGTAGGGTTCTGGGAGACAAGACCACATTCAAGAATTATTTTTGGCTGTAAAATTATGCTAATTTCATACAATAGCAATATCTTATTCATCTAATGGTCTTAGCTAATTTGATTCACATTTAGTATCTTTTTGTTTTATTTGATCTTTATTTGGTATGCTATGTTAGCTTCTCCTATTTTTCATACAAGTAAGACAATTTCAGTAGTTCTACCATCAGTTCTTAGAAGGAGAAGTACAGCAACTACGTAATAAAGCATTATTACACAGCTCACATTGTATTTATTGGTGACTGAGTGACAGCTACTCTAAGATGAGGAAAAAGGAAAGGATACCTATTTTTAACATCTATCTATCTATCTATCTATCTATCTATCTATCTATCTATCTATGTTTAGAAGTTGTACCTAGAGCAATAAGGTATGAAAAATAATGTAAAGGTATTCAAATCTGAAGTGAAGAAGCAAAAATATCTGTTTTCATATCTCATATATGTTCACTTCTTATTGCTCTACTAGTGGTTATGACAACGAGAGAGTGTGTGTGGGGGATCACTGAAGATCTCGGAACAAAATTCTTAAAAAAACAAAAACAAGAACAAAATTGTTAGAACAAGGGTAAGATAGCTGGAAAGATGCCTGAAGGGGAGCAGAGAGTAGAACACGTGGTTAAATGTGAATAGAGAGGGAAAATACTGGGCTAGTAAGGTTTAAGTAGAGAGTGGGATGGGGAAGAAGTTTAACTAAAAGTAAGACTATAAGGAATTATGTGGAAACCTAGTACTCTGTAAGCTAATTAAAACTATTTTTTTTAAAAGGAATTTTAATGGAGGAAACCTGCACGAGTAGATGTCAATCTCAGAAGCCACATGCATTCAAATATCGCAGTACCAGGTGCAACATTTCCTCCCTGTGAGTTGTTGGTCAGGAAGGTCCAGAGACCCCAAAACAACACAGGCTATGGCCATTGCTCTTTAGTTGGTAAGACCTAATTGTTGAAGGTTGCAGGACATGAGAACTAATGCTGGAACTGAACTAGAAACTCCCTCTCTGCTGCCTGACATACACAGTCTGGGCTGGTTGCAGGGGGTTTAAGGTCCAGTAGTGGACCGTAAGTGCTGTAATGCTAACCTGCCAGACAAGACCATCAGTGTAATAGGGTTGTGAGGTTAAACAACTATTCCCTAATTGGATTTGGGGCCTGCTCCACAGGAAGGAATTCAAGGTCTAATACTATAAACCTGATTAAAGAAAACACACATGGGTGGGAAGGTCTTACTTCTGTTGTTTTGCTAAATGGACATGGTATCAAACTGCCTTATAAGTATTTATGATTATACTCATACACAAGTGCTGCTCTTAACCTTGCTCATATATGCTTCTTTTCTAGTGACTGGCACTAAGGGCAGAGACACGTGGCTACAAAGGTCCTGAGAACAGGTGACTGTTGAGTACTCAACCCTAAATAGGACATCTATATCACCCTCTTTAAGGATCAAAGTCCATCGAAGAAGGGAAGGTAAGAAGAAGAGCCAGATGACAGCAAGACAGTATATAAAATGTTATCTTCTGGGCATGCCCTGGGCCACTGAAATAGTAAGCTAACATCACCAGTTGTTGCCTGCACTGGGCATGCACAAGACTGGGGATGTCAACAAGGGTTCATGGGCACTGTCCCTCCTGGGAAACTACTAGCTATTGATGGATGGCAGAGAAAAAGAATGTGCCAGGTGGATGCTTGGAATCGAGCCTTAGTCCTAGAAGAACACCCAGTGCACTTAAGCACGGAGCCAACTCTTTAGCTTCCTATTGTTCATTCTTAAAAAGAAAATTCTCACATATGCTATATCATAAATGAACATAGATGATGTAGTAAGTAAAACAAGCTACTATAAAAGGACAACTACGTTGACTCTTATATGAGGTACTTAATAGCAGTCAACATTCAAAGGCAAAAAGTACAATGTTTTCTAGAAGTTGGGAGACTAAAAAGTTAACTGCTGAATGTTACAGTTTTAGAGATTTTTGGCTTGTGGGATAAAAATAATTCTGGAGATGGAGTTCTGGTAAAGACTGTATAACAATATGCATGATAAGTTTTAGCTACATGGAATCAAACTTGAAAACAGTTAAGGTGGTACATTTTATATTTAAGTATATACATATATTATAAAATATGTACATAATTATATATATAACCATAATTACAAAAGTAAAGTTTAAAAAATCAGCTAAATAAAATGCTGGCTACCACTGAACTTCTTAAATTTTTGATTTTCTATTTGAATACAAGTTGCAATAATGATACAAAATACAACTTACTTATATGCCAGGGCTCCAGCAAAGTGCTTCTGGATATATGTGTCCATTACAGGTCGGAAGTGAAAGTATTTTATGTCTCGAAGCAAGTTGATAATGAAAACCTGAGACAGACAGACAGACAGAAAGTTGCCATAGTTCAATAGAGCCCCAGAAAGATCCCTAGGAGGGAAAAGATTCATGTTCTTCAAAGAGCAAACTGCTAGTGTTGCCTATGTGAAACAATCATGAGATTTCCATGGTCTCTGTATATGTCTTGTTCTTTCATTCCCCTTACTTTCCAATCCAGATCTGTACCCTATGTTACCGAGCTTCTGCATTCACAACGTGACTGGAACAATATGGATCAGGGAGAGATAATACAATACCCGTGTAAGTGGCATAAACACTCAGGTGTCCTCCAAAACTTGAAGACAGTAATTTAATGACCAGAGAAGCAAATTCTATGTGTCCATTCCAGCTTTAGCTTCAATTCCCTATCTCTTAGATTGGAGAACAGAGTCATCCTGAATATACAAATGTCCTGTGGGAATGCATATAGTAAGCAAAGTGTGCCAAACACTGATATCACTATCCATTTTCACTAAACCAACCTTAGGAGTTGAAATCAAACTCAACTGAACTTAGGTCCTCTATAAAAGTAGTATGTGCTCTTAACTGCTGAACCATCTCTTTAGCCCTCAAATCTAATTCTTCAACCTTGATCTTGGAAGGATATGACATTTAGGTTGGCCGATTAGTCTTCCTCTGATGATGATTCTCAGACTCTTTCTATTGAAAACAAATCTGCTAACTCAGTCTAATAAATTGCTATCTTTAGACTTTCTTTTCAAACACATGGTGGGAATGATTTATAAGGAGCCCATGTCCAACACTGCCTGGATGACCAGAAACTGGAGGGTAGATAGTCTAGAGACCTAGAGTAGAACCAAATACAACTGGCCAAACAAAACTAACCAACCAACCCACCCGTCCACCCACCCAAATGAACTGATGTTCTGATATATTCACAGATCGGTGTCTAGTCCAGTCAACATCAGAGAGGCTCACTCTGGCAAGTAATGGGAACGAATGTAGAGATCTAGAGGAAAAGATTAGGAAAGGGGGGTGGGGGGAGTGCACATGTGCCCAGGTCCATCATGTCTCTCCCCTTGGAGCTTGGAGCACCCCACTGAAGAGAAGGAAGAAGAACTGTGAGAAGCAGAGGGGTCAAGGACACTGGGAGAGCACTACTGGAGAAATCAACTAAGTAGGGCTTATGGGGGTTCTGAGACTGAAATGGCAATTGTGGAGCCTGTGTAGGTCTGCACTAGGTCCTCTGCTATATGTTATGGGTGTTGGCTTGTTTTTTTTTTTGGGGGGGGGTCCTGACAGTAAGAGTGAAGGCTGTCTCTGACTCTCTTCTTGCCTGCTCTTGGGACCGTTTTCTGTCCAGCCTTGATGAGAGGGTTTGTGCCTGGTCTTATTGTATCTTGTGCCATGTTTGGCCAAAGTCCCTGGAAGCCTGGCTCTTTTCTAAGGCTAGAAGAGGGTAGAGGAGTAGATCTGGGGGAAAGAATAGGTGGGGGAGGGGTGGGAGGGTTGGAGGGAGGGGAAGCTGTGGTTGGTATATATTGTATGAGAGAATAAATAAATAAATAAAAATTTAGGAAATGACTTACCAGAGACTGAAAAACCAAAAGGCCATATTTCTCTGTATTATCATCCAAAATCACAAAGAGTGTATCTAAGATATCCTGCAGAAACTGTAACAACACAAGAAATAAAGGGTTCATTCATGTTTCAGGATGCATGGTCAAATTTTCATACAGCAATGACTTTAGCCCCCAATAAACAACAAAATATCTCCAAGAATCTTAAAAGCATGACAAAAACATCTAGTATCTGTCTCTGCCTAGCTAAGGGACAATTAGGTGGACATTTGGGGCTTTAAATAGATCAAGGACCTTGCCAAAGATCTAAAGTGGCTCTTCTTATTAAGTGAATTCTAAACTTCTAAAGAAAAAGCAATTATAAAAAAATACAGATAGAATACCTGTTTTGAAATTAAAATAGTGGTTCTGATACCATATTCATTTTGAGATCACTTTTCTGAGACTAGAAAGAGTTCAGCCGTCTTTCACTCTTTACAGTAGCTTAATTATATGAATATCTGGATGAGGTTATAGCAGATCAGGCCACATATAAACAAAGCTATGTTTTGGTTTAGAAATTAGACTCTCAGGAGAAAGAAAAATGCAGCCAATGGGGGTTCTCAATGTAGATAAAAATCTGGCAATGTTGTCTGTTGCTATTTTTTGTTTTGTTTTTAGTATATGACCCCCCCTCACCCCCGCCACCTTTTAAGGCTGCAAAACCAAGGCATATAATAGTAAATGACAATGGGTTCCTGGAGTACCTTGAAAACTGAAAACTCTATTATTTTGTCAATCAAAGCATGTAAATGATACAACATTTACAATTTATTTCAAATGGTACGAGGCAAATTAGGGTTGTTCTATTGCTATTCATGGTAAATCCAAAGCTCTTTCTCTTTCTTCAGTAGAGCTTGGTCTACTGTATAGTCTTTTCCTGCTGGCCTTGTGCTACTAGAGGTGCTTGGTACAATCTTAAGCTAAAGCCACCTGGGCAGACATGCTACTCAGAGCAGTCTTGAGAACACACCTGGGAAGGACAATGTCTCATTAGATGAGACCTATCACAAAGATACATAGAGAAAGCAGCTGTGCTAGAGGTTAGGGAAGTTCCCTAGTACGGACTCTAGGTAAGCTGAAATAGGGCAAAACAGCTACTAATTAATTGACAGTATTCTAGTGTTTATAATCAAAAGCCCAGGTTTGTGTGTTGAAGGCTATAAAGTAAGAAAAACGACAAAGACCTAGAGAGAAGAAAACAAATTCAGACAGCACAGCCACTGGGACCGACTCTGAGCAGATACTCTTTACTGCTATCCTTTAGTTTAATTTTTTTTCTGTGGGAAGTAAAACAAGTCATGAAACAGGGTTCATAGTTTAAATTATCATTTAATTATATATATAATTATAAATAATTAAAATTATTTTATATGTGACTATAATATATATTACATATAGTATTATAAGGCATTACAGGCTACCATGACCATAACAGGAACTAAATCTATCTATCTATCTATCTATCTATCTATCTATCTATCTATCTATCTATCTATCTATCAATCAATCTATCTATCTATCTACTCCAGATGTGAACCCTAAACTAACTACACAACCATGGAGAACTTTGTGGGCTGTTATTATTGAGAAACTCTCTACATTTAAAATGAAAAGAAGGGTTCCTATGATATTATATATATAATTATATATAATTATTTTATAATTATATGTATTATATAATTCTTAAGAGATAATAAACTTTCCTTTAAAAAATTAAAATAGGAAAGAAACTTTTAAAAAAGAAAAGAAAAACCTCCCAAATTATTCCTATCTATCCATTATGTATTTGGAGAAATGGCCTTGGAGGCTTACTGGCAGAAATTACAGGGAAGGCCTTCTGCCCATACTCTGCTTCGGAGAGTGTGCTTAGACTGGGTGAGTGACATACCTTAACAATTTCTTCCCCACTGACATGCCGCAACCGCCCTAGTATGTCCATGATCCGGTCTGGGAAGGCCTTCCATTTCAGCAGAGCAAGGAGGTCCACTAGAAAGTAAGCCCCAAAAGGAGTTAACTTTATAAAGTTAAGCAAGGCCCAGTCTCTTTCAGACAGACAGGGGGATCTAGGGAGACAGAACTAGGGGTGACAGTATCTGCTAAGGTTTTCTAAGTGCTGAAAAAAAGAAGAAAAACACATCTGTGCACCCTGGATGGGAACCCCAAAATACATAACCATGGACAACTCTGTGGGCTATTATTGTTGAGCAACTCCCTGTTTTGTCATGAAGCAGCAGCCTGTCTCCTAAAACATGAAAGCCATGTGGAAGCAGCAACTGGAAACAATGGAATGTACCTTGTAAGTGCCATTACCTACCATTTTGTGTGAGTTTGGTAGAAGAAAGTTGTGTAGAAATGAAGAAAGACTCTTTGGTGCTACGCTGGAAGATGAGGCTGGAGGGAATATTAGGGCAGCCATTGTAGTCTTCTTTGCAGCAGGGCAGGCCCAGGTAGAGGGCATGGTTGTTAAATGTGCTGTTCTCATCACACTGTAGGGAGACAGAGAGAGCAGAGAGCATTTCCTAAGCACAAAATATGCACAAACAAGGCAACTTCTGAGCTAATGCTTATTACTATCTCCCTAAGGTTGCAGGTTCTCTGAGTGCTTTCTGTTTATAAATTTCCCAGAACACAAAAGAATATGTGGCCTCTGTCTGATATTTAAGCAACACTGGTTAGCAGCTATGCTGTGGCAACTGTACACAACATGATCTAAAACGGCAGGACTTGAAGCATATTAGTTAAAATGATAACTTCATACCATAGTTGGTAATTGATTTCTCAGGCCTGCTGGTATTGGTTGTGGGAGAAGGACCAATATACCTAGAGAGGGAAAGCTTGACCACAACTGTCTCATTGTCAACCACCTGTGTACTATGTCGAATCCTCTGGCCTGACCAATGGAAACCACATAAATGAGATCATACTTGAGAATGACCATGGTGGGCTGAGGAAAGGAGATGGGAGGAAGCCAGGTCCATACCTTATACACATAAAGCTCATGAATATCATCTGAGAGTGTGGTGCCATCATCACGCATCAGCGGAGAGAACGCAAAACCAAAGAGTTTCTTTTCCCCTTTGTCCTTTGCTGAAAGCAGAGCCCATTATTAGAAACCCCCTTATGCTTGTCACTCACACTCTTTCAAACCTTAGCAATCTGATTGCAGGAAAATGAGAAATATGCTGGTCTGCATTTCCATTTAATATCTCAAGGCATTACAGGCTACATGACCACAGCAGAAAGTAAATTTCTGATCTTGATAAGACAGAAAAACATTCTTTAAAGTAATTCAGTAAGTATGAAGGAAAATATCCCAAATAACATTGGACATTTCAGATACTCGGTAAAGCCAGTATTAGATCCCAAGGATGTTTTTACAAGTTTGTTTTTTTTTTTAATTTATGTGTGTGTATGTGCAAGCACATGTGCACTCCACATGTATATGTGAGGTCAAAAGAGGACATCAGATCCTTTGGAACTGGAGTTACAGGTTGTTGTGAATCATGTGATGTCAGTGCTGGAACCTTAATTCAGGTCCTTAAGAAGAGCAGATTGCTCTAACTGCTGAGCTATCTCTCTAGCCACAAATCCCATGGTTTTGAACCACTGCTTTTATAGTCCAAGACAGACTCTGATGATACTCCATTTCTGTTTCCTCATTTTCATGTCCTAATAACAAGAATTCTCACAATACTACTTCAGGAGTAGAGTTATGTTTTTATCCTCAAGGGCATATCAAGGGAGGTTTTACTTACTGGAACAATGTCTGAACTCAAAGCGGAGATGGGAGCCCCGGAACCTGTCAATGGGAATGGGTAATTTGATAATTTCTCCCCAACGAGGACTATTACTGTGGTAGAGAACAAAGGAGTGATAGGAACTCCTATTTGGCTCTCCTGAACCCAAACTGATACAGTCCTGGAAAAGAGGAAAATTAAGATGTTATATCCATAGAAGAAGCACCTAGCCCCACCCCAACCCCTCTACATATATAGCACAAGTGCAGCTTGGTCTTCATGCAGGTCCTCCAACAACTGCAGCGGGGGCTGTCCCTGAATCCTGTTCCTCAATCTGGGCCACCTTTTCTCAGTGGGAAAAGATAGGCCTAGTCCTACAGTGACTTGATGAGCCATGGGGTAGGGGTACCTCTCCTCAGAGGAAAAGGGGATAGGGGATGAGGGGAGAATCTTTGTGAGGGGGTACTGAGGGGAAGAGGAGGGACTGGTATTAAGATGTAAAGTGAATAGGTTTGTTTTTTTTTAAGAAGCACTCCAATTTCTGTCATTAGAATATTTTATTCTATATGAAGATTGTATTTTTGCACCTGACCAGATGATAACGTATTTGACTTAAATTCAGTACTTTAAGAATTAACTGTATAGACAGTGTAATTATGCCAGGAATATCCAATCTGAGACCCATCATGGGCCTCATGCATCCTAGGGTAGCTATGAATGATGCCCACTACATTTGTAGATAACAACAAAATGTGAAAAGGCTAAGCATTCCTGGTGGCAGCTATAGCACTCCTTTTATCCTCGGCCCAGAGCTGACCACACAGCTGACCACACAGCTGGAGGAGCTGGCTTGTGCATCTGCATCACTATGGAAAGTCTCATTCTTGCTGAGAAGGGCAGTAAGGAGTTCCATGACAGAAGTCATCACTCATGATACCTTATCAGACCAAGAAGGAATTCTAAGTTACAAGATAAAGACTGCTTCCTAATTTTCCTTAATGCCATGTTGAGCTATTTTACATTACCTATGTTAACTTTCCATAAGGCAAGATAGATCAGATTTAATTTGATGCTAGCCTTTAAACACTACTACAAAGATACAGACCTACGCTGGTCTTCCTCTTGCCCTTGCAAGGAGTTTGGAGCAACAAAATTAAGGAGAGTTTCCTTTTCACACACACACATGAGTGGCTGATAGCTCTACTTCTCTGGCACTTTCTTATGTAAGCAATGATCATGCCCATCTCAACATTGAGTTGAGTTTCTTCTATGTTTTACAGTGACACACAAGTCACCATCTTATTTCTGTAAACATTCTCCTTTATTTCTGTCTGCTTTGGGAGATTATTTCAACTAATTCTGCCCTTTTCCTCTGTACAGTAAAGCTAATAATTCCTGTTCTGTCTCCCTCATGAGGTTTTCACCAGTACACCGAAGTGAGGCTTGTAAAAGGCTGATCTGATGAGTGTACTAGAAATGAATTGTAACTGTTGTTCACCATGGTCTTTACCATGACAGGACTGAGGAAAAAACAGACAACCTTAAAATTCAGCTCAAGGTCCCCATTTTCAGTGAAGAATAGCAAAGAATCCATGTGAAGTATTACTGGAAATAATTTTCTAGGACTGAATCTGTTCTTTTCTGTTCTAAACCCAGCACCAAGAAGAGGATACCTAAATCCTATCCTCAAATTACAACATAATGCGATCCCAAATAGTAAAAAGGCAAAGTAGGATCTAGCAATAGCCAGAAAAAAAAATAGGCATCTCTGTGCTTAACAGAATGAAGAACAGGTAACATGCAGGGTAGAGCTAAAGGGACTATGTCTAAATTGGGGTTACAGGCATGCAGGTCAGACACTAGGAAGAATTAGTGTGAGGACTATATGACATTAGGAATCCTTTTCAAACCATGCTGTATAAATATGTAGTTTTTCTATGGATGAAAAAAGAAGGCAGGGAAAAAGATATGGAGCAACTGAATTCAGCCCTGCCTAAAGGAGATAAACTTCAGGACAGAGAGACTCCATGAAAACACACTAGCTTTCACTCTAAGCTACTAACAAGCCTTACCTTCAAGATTTCTCCATCTGCATAAAGTACATACATGGTTACTTCAATATTCTTTTGTACACTCTTTCCCCCTCTTTCAAAGTCCCCCTTCTCCAGGGTTAGGTACAAATCATTGCGGATATCACCTGTTGAGGAGGGGAAAATGCATTGTGCTCACGACCACAGACAGCACAGTGCCCCAACTGCATGGAACATCAGGCTAGCATTGGGTCCTCAGGGCATTCCAAGCTTGGTTAATAACAATGGACTGTCCACCAACACCAGTACTCAGGTTAGTTATGTATTCTCTAAGTTCTAAAGGTGTTCGCTACAGCTTACTTAGAGAATCCTAGCTCGGATTTTTAGCGTTCACATTGCTCAGTCCTAATTTTCTAATTTTCCTTAATGCCATGTTGAGCCTCCAAGATGGCTGTAGTATAAGCCCCTCAAAGAAGGAAGATTCTAGAACTAATTTTAATGATGTCTGTCTTGCTAGTAGTCCCTTTTCTTTCCCCTAAGAGATTCTTCTTTTATAGTTTTCTTTTTACAACTCTCAAAACTTCTGAATAAAGGACACACTACTTCTTTCTTGGAGATTTATCAAAATATGTTTGTTACCTGGAGTCACAATGAGAGAAACAAAATTTGGTTTTGATTAGCAAGTGAGGTCAGATGTAAGTGGCAGTGCTATCTTTCTTGGACCAACTGTCTCTCCCCTGGCCTGGCATGGCCTATATGCACAGGTTCTTCTGAGGTATTCATGACTTTTCCTTCCACTCTTCAGGTTACCTTCCTAGTCTACAAGTACAATCTAACAATCACACTTATGGACACACACAGTTTTCAAAATAACTTGGCTTAAGTAAAGAAGAGCAGTCCATGATGAATATTTTTTCAGGAACCTGAACTTTCTCTAGTATTGAAAGCCAGCTTGTTACCTAAGGCTCTCATGAATGGAAAAAAAATCTAAGTTACATGAATATTGCAAATGTGGAGAGGTTTGAGGACATCCATTTCTGCAATTTTATCACCCTTTCTCTTTGGTTGGCTAGTCTGTGCTTTACATTCTGATGGATTTAGAGCACTGATCTGCTTCCGTTGTTTCAGCCTTCCTATCGTAGCATTAACAGTACAGAGGTGTATGGGGAAGGTGGGGAAGGCAGACTAAGAAAGAAACTCTAACTCACCAGTTTGTCATTGTCTGGTAACAAGCTGGATAGGATTAGTCCTGGATGTATTGAAAGCCCCTAACATTTAAATTAAAATGTAACTGAGAAATTTACTACTATTATTACTATCAAGGAATGAGTCAGAACTGATGACATGTGCAACTTTTAATAACTGAGACTGTCTCTAACAAAAAGACTTTTAGCTGCATATTAGCTTTCTTATGAGATTTAAATAATAATTCAGTTTTAAAAACACCTTAGCATTAACTGATAAGATAATTTTAATGTCTAATCTAAAGACAAGGTGCTTGGTTTACCATGGTTTTCAGTTTCTGGAAGTTATTTTAGAGACAGTACATATGGCTTTTAAAAGCAATTATCTGTTGGCTATTTGAAATATTCTTCTAACATATATACTCTTTTCCTGTCCATGACTTTATGTGTAGGTCAACAATAAACCTACCCTTGGTATCAAAATATTTCAAACTTAGCAACAACAATACAGAATGATAACACAAAAGCAGGTCTTACCTTGCAGACTGTTAATGACAAAATTTAGTGTGTGTGGTTTATTTAATGAGCTCATAGTTTTTGAGCAGGACATTTTATGTAAAAGTGCTGGCAAAGTGCTAAGGTAGATATTTCTTGCATTTTTTACTCCTTTTGAAACAGAGTGCCTTTGTGATACCCTTCAAAAGTTTTTAATGCAAGTACTACCCTCTGAGGTACAGTCTGAAGCAGCTTGATTTCACCATGTCCTTGGTTGCTTTTTATTTGGAGAATAGATCTGCTAGACCAGAGATAATCTCAGAAAAGTAACAGACAGCCTTATGGGTTGTAATTTTGCAAATTATATCTCATTTTAAAAAATGACATTCTGTGAAGGTTAATGTTGCTAGAAGTTATGACAGGCTTCTTGTCAAAAGGTCTCAGTGGTATCACTAAAGTCACCCTGTCCACTAATTGTCCTGGAATTAGGAGAAAACCTAAAAGGCCAGTGTGAGCAGCCAAAGTACACCTTCCAGGTACTCCCCAGGGTTCTCCCACTCTTCAGCTGCTCCCCAATGAACACTGTATGTCCCCAAAACCCATCAATAGAATCATGCATCAAGGTTAAGGCACTGTCTTAAAAGAAAAAAAAATTAACACTCACTGACTGCAAGAAACTATTTTTCCAGGGAGGGAAAATGACAGGCACTTTGTATTGCAGATGGGCAAGAGAGGGCTCGAATGCTAGTTTTGAAGGTTTGTATGCTAGTGCCTGGCTGACTGTATTTTAATCACTTAGAAAACATGTTAGAAGACGGATTCTTAGCATATACCCATTGGGATTATAATGGGTCTTGTGTATATATATTTACAAAAATATCACTACGTGATTTTAATACTCTTCCTAGTTTATACCATGGTGGCTGGCTGAGAGGGCAGTGCTAAAGTTCTCTTAAGAGCAAAGGCCTGGGCAGCCCCTAGGCAGGCAGTTTGGAGAGAGCTGGGAAGGTTAGGTTTTTATGCAGAGTGTGGCAGTGCAGAGAGCTGTCCTAATTTAGGAATGGAACTAGGCATGCCCGCCTCTCTTTGCTAGGTACTCTCTATTCTCTAATGATGGCAGAGGACTTCATATTTTATTTCTCTGAGGGTTTAATATTAGTACTTGGGTGCCATCCAACATTGTTTTTTTTTCCTGGAGATTAATTAACTGGATTCATTCTTGTAAGAGTGTCTCCTCCTTTTTCACAGATCATATAATAGTCAGTGTCAGCTATTGGTATAGCAGCAGGTCAACAGACTAGTTACTTAACAAAAGGCAGCAGTTAAGAAGGCAAGATTCCTATACAGATCTGATAGTATTTTAGGTATTGTGAGTCAGTTGTGTATTTTGTTTTCACAATCCTTTATTGTGTTAAAGAATTCTGAGGTAGAAGGAGCTAGTTCAAGATCAATCTATATAATACAGAGGGATACTGTCTAATGGACAAATGCAAACATTTTTTGGCCAGCAAGTGCACAACAACAACAACAACAACAACAAACCACTTCTGGCTGGATTTGGCTCAGGAGACGTGTGTGTGTGTGTGTGTGTGTGTAACTTCTACTATATAGAAGAAAAGTAAAGGTTTGAACTTGAACTTGAAGCCTCATTATCATGATAGGAATTGGCCTGAAATACTTCTTCAGGGTCCTTATACAGGAAGAGCTCTGAGAAGGCAGCCCTGCTGTTCAGTCTCTAGAACCTTAGCAAGTAGGGGAGTACTCTGACAGTCTGGCCTCCCAAAGTGTGCATCCTAGTGACTCTGAAGAAACACTGCACATGGCATACTTGTTTCTTCTAGTAGTCTCCTTATTGATAACAGAATTTCTATCTAGTTCAGACACCAGAACATTCTGATAACAAGATTATCTCTTGTTAAATACTAGAGCCTTGCTTGCGAGTTTGGGTTATATGTATCACATGGTTCTGGCCTATCTGCAATTGCATCCTGGTAGACATGATCCATGAGAACCATACAGATTTGGGTACATGAACTGGCTCGTATACTATAAAGAGATATGGCCAAAGCCTCATTTGGTAATAGTCCCAAGAACACATCTATAGCAAATCAATCTAACACTGGACTTGTCGCTAATTCTTTCACAAAAGAGCCACTTGTGTTTGCCCTTTTAATGAGCATGTCTTAGCATAACTAAAGAGAAAACATTTTTGCTTTTCTGACTGTGTGGCTCAGAATAAGAACTACTCATTTTCTTTGTAGTTAGAGTAACATATCATGTCTATATCTCATTTAAAAGTTCTTTCCTCTTTCTACACACTGCAGACTTGTTATTTTTAAATGCCCTCTGATCTTAATAAACACCCAAAGAAATATATGGTGTTTTAGATTAGGCTGGAAGCTTCTCTTTTAGTTCTTGTTGGTTACCCAGGAAGGTGAGACTGATGAAGGATTAATAATGTCCATGACACCCCACCCCAGGATTGCAACATTCCATGAAACAAATGGTAATGGGAACAAGGCAGGCAATAAGCAGTCAGGACACACAAAATCAAGAACTTACACCCAACTATCTTCATCTCTGCATCACAAAGAAAGGGGCGAGAATGAGGGGGACAGCACAGAGAAAAACAAGAACAATTAAGACAAACAAGAAAAGAGAAAGAAACATCACTTGTAGGTCAGTGATGAAACATGCACTTTTTATTAAGGATCAAAGAAAATGACAAGAGTGTATTTACAGCACAGAGGCAAAAATCGGAGGGCCCTTAAGAGGGCTGGTGAGTGTGCACAGCTGTTCTCTAATGTGCAAATCCAGAGCAACCCAGGGACAAATCCTGCTAAACTTAGATCTGACTCAGCAGGAACAAACTACCCTCACCCAATGCAGGATACTAAGTTATGGTACACTCTCTCTTTTAGTTTGAATTTAAATTTCATTTACTGTTATTGTGAGTGTGTGTGCATATATGATGTGTGTATGAGTATGGGTTTATGGGAGCTCTGATGTATGTGTAGAGGTCAGAGGACAACTTTCAGGAGCTAGTTCCATGGTGGGTTCCAGGGATCAAACTCAAGACTTATGCAGCAAGTACTTGTACTCCATGAACCATCTGGCCAGCCCTAAAACATGGTTCTTTCAAAAACCTTTTAAAATTTTTAAACGTGTTTGTATATGTGTGCATGTACATGCATGCACATATGTGTGCCTTTGTCTTTGAAACGCACATCAGAGAGTCAGATGCCCTGAACCTATAGTTACAGTATTTATGACCCATAAAATATGAGAACTTGGAACTGAACTCCAGCCTTCTTCAAGAGCAGTGAATACCCTTAACCACTGAACCATCTCTCAGTCCTAAGACACAGTTCTTAAAGAGGTTCCCAAACCAGCACCACCATTACCTAAGAGCTGGTAAGAAATCAAACTGCTAGGCCCTGACTCAAAAACTCATAAACTACTGAGGTGGCTGCAATAATCTATTTTCCTAAGTCTTACAAGTAATTCTGATTCACATTAACAGTAAAGAACCATTGCTTTAGGGGAAGACTTATTCTAGTTAGAACAATATACTAATGCATAAGTGGACTTCTATATTAAGATAGAAGACCAACTAGTTGAAACTTGACCCATATCAAGTAGAGACTAAATACCCTTAGAAATTCAAGGCTTTAAACCACTGTACTTCTCCCAGAACCACAAAAGAATTCTGGAATTCCACTAACCTCAGGACACAGGCTTTCTAGGAAAGATATAAGAGGCACACTGCTGCTGGCTAAAGTATGGTCTAGAGGAAGGGTATGGCAACTTCTTCAACAGGATACTTGATGCATGTTATAGTACATTGGCTGCCAGCATTCTCTGAGGCATTATTGTGACTAGATGCTGACCCATGAGTTCTGGGGAATGATATGAATATCTACTTGTTCCCCTGGAACATCTGTCCTAAACCAGTCTTTCCTACTCATCATCTTTTTAGAACACAGGGAAGGACTAAGGGTGTGCTATAGAGTCATTAGCTTTTGTACTGGATAAAAATAATCTTGAAGAAAGGAGAAAACAAAAACCATTGTGATTATCCAATAAAAGGTTTTATGTGCTTAGTTTAAAATAAATGAAGAGATGGCTTAGTTGGTACAGTGCTACTTGCACAAGCATGAGGGCCTAGCGCCATGTAAAAAGCCAGACACAGCAGCACGTGTCTGTAAGTCTGCAGTGGAGAGCATGGAGATAAGTTTCCCGAGGCTTGATTGCCAGCTGGCCTAGACGACAGGTGAGCTTCAGGTTCAGTAACAAGCCTTGTCTCAAAAACAAGTGACAGAAAATACTTAGTGTCAACCTTTGGCTTCTATGTAAACATATATGTACACAGACATATGAATACAAACTAACACACACACATGAGCGTGTGAAAGAACACACTATGAGCTATGCTTGGTAGGGCCAACTTGTAATAACACCCACCTGACATGTGTATAAACTTTCATGGAAATCAATGAAGAGATGTCAGAAAGACCATTTCAGAGATGACATGTGAGATACCTGTGCTAGAGTCTGGCTTAACTCCTCCGTAGAGCTCTATCTAGCACTACATTTTGACAGGGCTCTATCTGGGCCAGCCCAACAGAAATAGACCTCTCCATATGAGTATCTGGTAGTTCTGCCAAATGCTGGGTACTTTAAAAATAAGGATCACAGCTTACGAGTAATTCTAATTTTTCATTTACTATAATTTCTCAGACTTTAGTGTTGATAAGCTCACAGTTACTGACATAGTTTCTTTTCTGTTCTTGTGCCATGTGTCCATGTGTCAAGAAGATGAAGTTGCAACTTCTTGTAAGTTGGCCAGTACTGGGAAGCTGAGGGACTTTTGCAATCCAGGCACAATATTCTCTTAGAAGAAGAGTGCCCCAGTTTCAGAAGGAAGGGTGGTTAGGACTTATAATTCTCCAAGGCTTTTCTTCCTACAGTTATTGTTCCCAAGACAGAGCGACCACAATACACAAACACATGAGTGAACATACTCATAGGCACACAGACATGCACACACATGTACGCAAGTGTATACACACACACACACACACACACACACACACACACACACACATGCAACTGCTTAAAAGAGAAGCACTCTGCTTGCTGCCTGAACTATCTCCCATCCTTTATGTACAATTTTGACTGGAGTTAATTTCTTTCCAGATTCTGGTTAGTTTTAATTCCAAAAGCTATTAGGAAATTAATGTCCAAATAGTCTACAAAAAAAAAATTAGAAGAAAGGAAGGACTTAAAGGACTCACATAATTCCACAGTTAGCACCTTGACATCTAATTCTGAACAGTTGTTAGGTCAATTTTGGTAAGCCTCTATTCTCCTTTCAAAACCATGGCTGCAAAGCTAGAGACTGTTGTTTGAGCTTTTCTTTCCCTGATTATAGGGTATAGACAGGTCTGAAGAACGGGATCGGAAGAGTATAGGAGTATTCCACAGGAACACTCCCCTGTGCAACAGACAGATGGAGGCCCTTCATAGCATAGAGTCTCCTAGCACTTAGCAATAAACATAATTGATCTAGCTGGCCTAAATTTGCCATCCAAACAGCCCCCCGTGTTCCTGAGCAGGAAATAAAGGCCGTGCACAGCAGCTTGCTTTGCACTCAGTGTCCATGGGGAGGGAATGAAGGCAATATAAAATAAATCTGGGCAAGATGGAGTAGCTGGAAGACAGAAGAACCCACTTTGTGGGCCTTCTTTATGCTTAAGTCACATTCATCTTTGGGTGAATATTGGCAAATGTTTCCAACAAGAATATTAGTGAAGAAGCAGGAAGAACTGACAGATGACATCTGGAGTAGTAACAATTCAGTCCATCCTGACCTGGCTCTTCTCAGCAAAACAAGATTTGTACAAGGAATTAAAACTCAACTGAAGGTTAGTATGCCTCTCCCAGACTGTATCCAGACAATGAGGAATTTGCCTGGTCAGAGATCCCTATATCTGCACATCTTGATTATCAAACTCCCTGCCATCAATCACTACCCAGCCCTTTTCCGTCTAAGAGCTGCTTCAGCTCTAGCAGCCCATTTGGACCTACCTCAGTCCACTCAGGAGACAGCATGAGCCTAGTATTTATTTACCTAGTAGAGCATACCTGAGAGGCAATGCATCCCTACTTTCTCCCCTGGACTTCCATAGATACTGAGAAAAGGACCAGGCAGTAATATGTAGAGCACCTAAATCTGTGTATACTGCTTGTGTGATATATCTTCTGTTACATTAAAATGTACCTGTAATTCCTACACGAATGACAGTCTCTGATAGTGTAAGCACATATTTTGATAAATTACACCCCTTAAGCAGAAAATTCTTGCAAAGTAATCCTCAGCTAGGGAATGTGATGGAAGATGTGGTTACAAAAACACATCTCTATGAAAAAATTTCATGTTGATACTATTATCACCAAAAATCCCCAAAGCCTATCTCTGAACTGTCTGTCACACTCCACTGAGGAACATGGTATGGGCTTCCGGTAAAGAACAAATGCTTATAAAACCCAGAGGTCTACTGCTGGAAACTACACTCAGCCACCTGACTTGGGAGGCAGAGACTTAGGTAGCTCACCTGCATGGCCTACCACCTGCTTAAGAAAGGAGCACTAAACTCAGTCCTGTAAATGCACCTCCCTCCCAACCCCCAAGCAGTTCTTCCTACCTGGCATAATAACATCAGGAAATCCCAATTTTCTTGTAATTGCTAATCCTCTACTAAATATCATGGGATTTTCTCTCCGGATCTGTTCCATGTCACCACGAAAAAGCTGAAGGGAAATAATAAGACCTAAAGAAACAAAACATTTTCTTATTCAGAACCACACATCTACCTGCTGCATAGTACTAAGAAAGACAGCAAGTTTGGTCTCTTTTCCATCCTTCCTGCCACAGTTCTAGAGTTAGAACCTAAGATTACATGTTGGGCAAGCACATTATCATTAACCTACACCATTGCCCTGATAGTTCTCTTAGAAAAATAAAGTAGAAAATATTACTTATTTTGAAGAAGCACAAATAGAAGGCTAAAAAATTAAGGCAATTTCAACATCACACAAAATTAGTCCACAGACAGACTAAAGTCACGGAGACTGAGGTGCCCCCTTCCAGCTCCTCAGCACCTTGCCTAGGACTGCCAGTTCCCACACAATTCAGAACGCTGTGGATGAACTATACAAGCAGTGCATTCATGAACTTAGACAAACTGCAAGGCCCTAGGCTTAACATCCAATGCTGACAAACGATAATAATAAAACCATGAAAGAGGTTCTCAGGACTCACATACTATAGATTTAGAGAAATTAATTAGTCCTCAGTGAAGGTCTCAACCTTTGCAGTCTCTGCTATAGATCTCCTTGGAAGGCCTCCCACCTGGGAAGTATCTATCAACAAGAAAACCTGCCAGGCTTTGTGGAGGTTTTATACTGTTACATAAAACTAATTTTTAATTTCCAACAAGTGCTATGAAGATTAAAAGAGAAATTAGGTAAAAGATGTTATAAAATGATTTGAAGGTAGAAACTCAGAAAAAACACTGTTCTATATAAATTACTGTATATAATAATTACAACAGTATATAAAAGCTCTTATGCTTTTTTTGTGTGTGGTTTTTCGAGACAGGGTTTCTATGTATAGTCCTGGCTGTCCTGGAACTCACTTTGTAGACCAGGCTGGCTTTGAACTCAGAAATCTGCCTGCCTCTGCCTCCCGAGTGCTGGGATTAAAGGCGTGCGCCACCACGCCCGGCTTTCTTATGCTTTTAAGTAGTAGTTTTAATTTAATATTCAGCTTAGAAAGCAATCCACAGTGTAAAATTTCACTGAGATTCATATATAAATTATTTAAACATAGGTTAAAAAGAAGGTAAAAGAAATGAAGTTGATTAAGATGAAAGCTGCTTTCAAAGACTTGCTTTCCAGTTCCAGACTCTTCATTAACTCATTATTGTCAGGCTTTCTTCATGATACTGACATTCAACAGGAACAGAACGAAAATTGATAATGATATTGATATTTGTCTTTTTGTTAAAGAAAACAGACTTTGCAATGTAACAAACCTTTAAACACTTTTTTTCCCACTGGACTGGAGTTCAAGTTGGCAAAGTGTATAGACTTTATTATTAAAAAGATCAAACTATTTTAGTCAGGAGATGCTAAAAAGGTCTTAAGTGACTACATAAAGAAATACTCCTAGGAAATTCCTAGGAAGGAAACAATGTGGATAGGAAAAAAACTTTACACAGCACAGTCAATCAACACCAACCACTACAGTGGTTACAAATTAGCACATACAAATGCAACACAAAATTTTCTAGCCAAAGAAATACATCACCATGGCTGGCACTGGGAGCAGAGTACTTGGTACTTGACTTTCGGATGATGTTCTCATGAATCTGGGTCCATTCACTCTCGTTGTTACATCTATAACAGAAGGACACATTTTATGGCCCATAAAAATTAGGGTACAGAGCTAAACAGAGGAATCTCGAATGGCTGAGAAGCATTTAAAGAAATCTTCAATGTCTTTAGTCTAAGGAACTGCAAACTAAAACGACCCTGAGATTCCATCTTATACCCATCAGAATGGCTAAGATTAAAAACTCAAAGCTATAGCACATGTTGGCAAGGATGTGGAGCAAGGGGAACAGTCCTTCAGTGCTGGTGGGAGTGCAAACGTGTGCAACCACTCTGGAAATCAATCTGGCTGTTTCTCAGAAAATTGAAAATAGTTCTACCTGAAGACCCAACTATACTGCTTCTGGCCATACACCTAAAAAATGTTCCACCATACTACAAGGACATGTGGTCCACTATGTCTACAGCAGCTTTATTCATAATACCCAGAAGCTGCAAACAACTCAGATGTCCTTCAGTTGAAGAATGGATACAGAAATTGTGGCTCATTTACACAGTGGAATATTATTTAGCTATTAAAAACAAAGACAACATAAGTGTTGCAGGCAAATGGATAAAACTAGAATATATTTTGAGTTGGGTAACTCAGACCCCAAAGGATATGCATGGTATGTCCTCACTGATAAGTGGGTATTAGTCATAAAATACAGTTACCATGCTCCACTCCACACACCCAAAGAAGCTAAACAAGAAGGCCCAGGTGACGATGTTTAAATCTCACTTAGGAGAATAAAATAGTCATAGGAAGCAGATGGAGGAACGGATCTAGGTGGGAGAGGAGAGGGGAATGGAATGGGAAGGTTACAGTATCAGAGTGGGGAAAGACAGGAGAGAGACCCAGAGAGTCAGGAGAATGAATGGAACTCTGCAGCTGGGGTGGGAGGCATTTCTAGGACATGCCAGAGACCTGGGATGGGGGAAGATCCTAGGAATCAGTGCAGATGACCTTAGCTGAGACTCAAAGCAGTGGGGATATGGAATCTGAAGAGTCCATGTCCTATAGCCAGGCAGGACACCTAGTGAAGGAATAAGGACACCAACCCATCCACAAAACTTTTAATCCAAAATTTGTCCTGTCTACAAAAATGCAGGGACAAAGAAGGAGCACAGATTGAGGGAAAGGGCAACCAATAATCAGACCAACTAGAGACTCATCCCATGGGCAAACACCAATCTCTGACACTATTAATGATTCTCTGTTACACGTGCAAACAGGAGCCTAGGATAAATGTCCTCTGAGAGGTTCCACCCAGCAACTAACTAAACAGATGTAGAAACCCATAGCCAAACATTGTATAGAGTTCAGGGACTCTTATGGAAGGAAAAGGATTGAGGGTCCGGAAGGGGATAGGAATTCCACAGGAAGACCAACAGAGTCAACTAACCTGGATCACTGGGAGTTCTCGAAGACTGAACCACCAAACAGCATACAAGCTGGACCTAGCCCCCCCCCCCACGTATGTAGCAGATGTGTAGCTCAGTCTTCATGTGTGTCCCACAATAACTGGAGCAGGGGCTGTCCCTAGAGCTGTTGCCTGTCTGTGGAATTGATTCTCCTAACTAGGCTATCTTATCTGGCCTCAGTGGGAGAGGACAGCCCTGCAGAGACTTGATGTGCAAGGGTATGGGGGGTATGGGGCATACGGGGTGGTGGTGGTGGAGGGACCTCCACCCACTCAGAGGAGAAAGGAAGGGAGAAATGGGGGGAGCGACTATGTGAGATGGGCTGCAGGGGGCGGCAATTGGGATGTAAATTGAATAAATAATTAATGAAAAAAGAATTTAAATCATCTGGTCTGGTGGCTGAATGCATACCGGTAAGTTTGAAGAGAAAAGGATTTCTTATTCTTATACAGAAACAAGTATATTTTATTTTACAATTAGATAAGGCTCTTTTATTGTTAAGTATAAAAAAAATTGACACTTTTGACACTTTGGGAAAGAGGGGAAGCTAAAATGAACCCTTATATATGTATATAAGAATATGCACATTAATAGATAACATATATATATATATATATATATATATATATATATATATATACACACATATATACTTTGAAACTTTAAAATGAATGCTTGCTAAATGCACACACATAAACATTATCTTATGTATACATACATATGTGTATGTGTATGTGTGTGTATATATATATGTATGTATATGTATATGTATGTATGTATGTATGTATGTATGTATGTATGTATGTATCAGTTTGAGGAGTGTTAAGAATCAAATCCAAGGCCTCATGCTACTGAGCACATTTTTGGTCACTGAGTTACATCACCAGGTATATTTTTTTAAGTGGGAAAATACGTTTATATCTAAAGTAAAATGAGTTCTTTGTAAAATGAGTTTTCTTTTCCAGCTCCACATGTGGGCATGCGCCACACACACACACACACACACACACACACACACACACACGGAGAGAGACACGGAGAGAGACACGGAGAGAGACACGGAGAGAAACAAAGAAAAAGAGACAGAAGGGTAAAATTCTTGATAAGTAATGTTTCTATCAACAAATACTACTGCTTAGAAACTACCATGACATTAGCTTTTATTTCCTTACCATATGAATCACTAATGTGGTGTATTTAACAGTTGATGTGACAATTTGCCTAAGTGTTCAGTGAATGAACACTCAAACTTGACTAAAACATGAGCTAAATTTCTGGCCTAAACAGTTTGTCTGTTCAGTGTTACACACCTGGTGGCTCTTTATTAGATGGCCCAAATGTGATTGCTTCCTGAAATGTTAAAAACAAAACAAAACAAAACAACTAATGGATATCACTTTATAGTGTATATATATGAGCTTTGAATACCTCCATTTAAGAAAAAAGGAACCAATGATGTTTCAATAGGTAACATGGAACTTAAGAGCATACATACTAATCAATATAGGTTAGTGGAGCCTCCCCTGAGCAAGTCAAGTCAGCAGCAGCAGGTCCAAGAGACTCAATAAAATTATTAACAGAAAAGCAAAACAATGTCATGCTTTACTTTTAATAAAATGAGAGTTTAAAGAATTTTTTTTAAGGTCAGTCCTACTCCCGCCTCTTCCCTCCCTGTAGAATTTCCTAGTAATCACATAATCCTCTCAGGAATAAAAACATCCAGGCTTCAGTTATTTAGAAGAGTGAGACACCAAATGTGCAATCCATCTGCCAGTGTGAACAATTAGCGTCTCTGTTCTGAGTGGCTTTTTTTTTCTCGACACTTATTCTCCTGGAGTAAGTATTTGTTGTTACCCAGCTGTCATTACCCTAGGCCTGGAGGGGAGGAAGTCTTTCTAAGATTAGGCAATGTAGACACCATTTCAGCCAGATGAGAAAATGAAAAGCTTTGGAGAACAGTGGCTCAAGAGCTCTGTGGTCTCGGGACAGAAAGCTTAACAGCTATGGCTGGATTCCTGAACATTTGAGAACTGAAAGTTCCTTCTGAGGGACACAGGAGACTAAAGGAAGAACATAATTCTGTTATATCCTGATGCTTAGTGACTCTATAAAGGGCAATTCAAAGAGAACAACCACAAATAAATCCTTCAACCTAAAGATTCCAAGAAAATACAATGATATCTCTTGAAATTTTCATTGAATTCTCTAGAAATCTACCCTAAGCCCTGTTACAGTCCTACCAAGTGCACGACACAGGATCTGTGAACAAAGACAACACACAGGATCCTAGTGTTGCTTACTGATCTCTCACAAGCGCCCATTTCCAGAAAAACGCCAATATAAGCATTATAGCAACATTCCATCTAGAAGTACAGTGCATTACAGGTTTCCAAATGTCAGAGATAGTTTAGAGGCCACCCACGTGAAGGAGGCAAATAATTAGATCCATTTTGCTAATGAGTCAGTAGTTTTTCGGACTTCTTAGTCAGATCACTAAGCTTCAGATGCTCCCAACTGTTTTGATGAATGAGTCAACAGAGTTCTGAGGGAAACTTATGCTTACAGAATTCCAAAGATAGGATAGTGCTTTAAAATAATTGTTTCTGATTTATAATCCAGCTGGTAACAAACCCTGAGAGGTGCTGGCAGCAGCGCGTGCAGGCCTCCCCGTCTGACTTGGACACCGCCTCAACTTGTTCATACAGTCAAGACATCACAAATGTCCAGCTGATGAGGGCTCCAAAAAAACTGCCTTGATAACTTTTTTTTTTCTTGATATCTTTCTAGGTTTATAAAATTAGCAGGTACTTTTTTTTTTTTTTTGGTTTTTTGGTTTTTCAAGACAGGGTTTCTCTGTGTAGCCCTGGCTGACCTGGAACTCACTGTGTAGACCAGGCTGGCCTCGAACTCAGAAATCCACCTGCCTTTGCCTCCCAAGTGCTGGGATTAAAGGCATGCACCACCACTGCCCAGCAGCAGGGACTTTTTACACTTGGTCACTTCATGACTTTTTATCTGATCTTCCTATTCTTCTAGCAGACTCCCTCAGGCATGACCAATGTTGTCATTACTCACATATTTAGACAAAAATACTCTGTAATTTTAAATTACAAAAGCCCCATTCTGGGCTAACAGACACCATTTACATGCCCACACGGCTTATTTATTAGTATAAGAGAAAGTGAGTTACCAAGGTCAAGGAACTGACATGCACTGGCTTCTTCACCTTCTAGAGTTTTCCTTTCTTTCACATTTCTGACCAGCATAAAAAATATTTCTGTAACTTTTTTCTTTTTCCAATTTTTTAAATAAGGTATTTTCTTCATTTACATTTCAAATGCTATCCCGAAAGTCCCCTATACCCTCCCCCCACCCTGCTCCCCTACCCACCCACTCCCCCTTCTTGGCCCTGGCATTCCCCTGTACTGGGGCATATAAAGTTTGCTAGACCAAGGGGCCTCTCTTCCCAATGATGGCTGACTAGGCCATCTTCTGCTACATATGCAGCTAGAGACATGAGCTCTGGGGATACTGGTTAGTTCATATTGTTGCTCCACCTCTAGGGTTGCAGACCTCCCTTCAGCTCCTTAGGTACTTTCTCTAGCTCCTCCATTGGGGGCCTTGTGTTCCATCCAATAGCTGACTGTGAGCATCCACCTCTGTGTATGCCAAAAATAAAATATAAGCCCTTTTCTTAACTAGAAACCGATTCTGTCTTCATTGTAATATACTTAAATAAGCAATATTGTTTTAGCTTTATAATACTTAGCATAATTAATAAACTTCATTTGCTCTTAGAATACCATAATTCCTGCTTTACAAAATACTGTTAGCCATGTTTGTTGGTGTACTGCTATATCCCAGCGCTGGTAAGGAGAAGCTTTATTGTCTTAGAATAAGCACAGCCTCAAACCGGACAGAAGAGACTCTGAGCACATGTTCTGTCGGTACAAAGTCCACCATCTGCTACTTACAGACTCCTTATTAAAGGCCTCTTATAGTTTGAAAGTGACCCCTCCTCATCACTACACACAGGCCATTATGCTAGGTAGACTCGTTCTACTTAAGTATGTACCTTCTTTATTTTGTAACAGCTTTACACCTATGGAAGAATTATAAAGTATTACAAAAGGTTCACATATATCCCCATATTGTTTATCCAATTATCAACATTTTATGTTATTATAGTACATTTGTCAAGCAACATTTAAACCTTACAGTTAGATCTGATTATTACCTAAGTCCATACTTTCTTCTTTACTCCAAGTTTCCATCTATGACATCATGATCCATGATCCATGGCATCATGTCTCCTTAGATTCCTCAACTATGACCACCCTCAAACTTTTCTTTAGAATAACCTTGTCAGTCTTGAGGAGTAGCTGTCAGTTATTTTATAAAGCTATAAACTGGTATTTGTGCAGGCTTTTCCTCACTAGGGAGGAAGACCACTAACAGTAATGTAATGACTAAGTGATATACTATTAATACAACATTCCCTCTTAAAAATTTATTATTCTTTTGTTTTGTTTTGTTTTGTTTTGTTTTTCGAGACAGGGTTTCTCTGTATAGCCCTGGCTGTCCTGGAACTCATTTTGTAGACCAGGCTGGCCTCGAACTCAGAAATCAGCCTGCCTCTGCCTCCCAAGTGCTGGGATTAAAGGCATGCGCCACCACGCCCGGCAAAAATGTATTATTCTTATATATCACTTCGAACCACAGTTTACACTCCCTCCTTCACTCCCCCTCCCTTTTCTCTTCTCCCCATCCAGTACTCCTTCAGTTCTTTTCAGAAAAGGGCAGGCCTCCCATGGAATCCCAAACTTGGCATATCAAGTTGCAGTGAGACTAGTCACCCCCTCCATATTAAGGCTGGAGGTAACCCAGGTAGGGGAAATGGTCCAAAATAGGCTAAAGTATCAGTGATAGCCCCCACTCTCACTGTTAGGAGTCCCAAAAGAACACCAAGCTATATACCCATAACATATGTGCACAGGGCCTAGGTCAGACCCATATAGGCGCCTTGATTATCAGTTAATTTTTTGTTTAAATTATGTGTGTGTATTTATGTGGGGGGCGGTATATGCACATGAGTGTGTGTGACCCATAGAGACTGGAGGTATGAAAACCCAGGAGCTGCAGTCAGAAGTAGTGGTCATATAACCTGAGTATTTGGAACTGAATTCTGGTTCTCTATAAGAGTATTCTATGTTCTTAAGCAATGAGTCATCTCTCCACTTCTGGCTTGACAATTTGGATGCTAACTCGGCTCATGTGGCTGAAGCATCTCTCTCTGTCTCTGTCTGTCTGTCTGTCTCTCTCGCTCTGTCTGTCTATCTCTGTCTGTCTGTCTGTCTCTCGCTCTGTCTGTCTCTGTCTGTCTGTCTGTCTCTCTCTGTCTCTCTCTCTCTGTTTTAAATATATTATTTTACTCTCCATCCCTAGCCCTCATCTTCCACACTGTACCATTTGGAAAGAGATTTCATGCATATCTCCTCTTAAAAGAACAGTGGATTGTGCATCTTGGGTTTAACATCTACATATACTATCTGAGATCCTTCTAAACAAACTTGTTTCTTCTCTGCAAGTTACTTACTCAGTAATGTTTTATAATAATAATAATAATAATAATAATAATAATAATAATAATAATAATAATTTAGAGATAAGTTAAATAGCTTGAAATACAATTCAGTATTGGTTTAATTATATCTTTGGTCACTGAGAGTTCACTCAGTTGGTTCTTCCTATGCTCCTCTAACATGTAACCTTTTATGCAACTCCTTGAACATTAAAAAATATTTATGAGCATTTACTTACTTTGTTTCAGAATAATTTTCTGTATGTGCCACTCTATTCCTGGCTCATCTACTCTTCCAAAGACCCCTGGGTTCCTTTAATTAAAGTATAGTATTCAAATACAAGAATTATGCTCTGAAAGTGATCATTGTAACTGGAATATTGTTGCTTCTGGGCCTCTTCAACTGACAGAATAAGAAAATATGTGTGTGTATAAAAATTCATAGTCTCTATATACATTTATAATATATAAAAATCTGTATATACAGAGATGTTTATAAATAAGTCTACATGGAACCACCTGCCTATGTATTAAGATAGACATTTCCGTAACTCCACCGAGAAGCAGGTCTCACACTGTTGTAGCCTAGGCTGACTGACAAACAGCTCAAGATTATCCTTCCTCGTTCTCTTGAGGAATTAGAAGCATGTACCACCACATCTAGCTCATTGAGTTCTGAAAAAGAAAATGATTTTAAAATAAAAAGGAAGAGAAAAAGCCCCAAAAATATACTGAGCATTATAAGCCTCAGAAACATAAGAACAGACATAAGGAGTAAGTACCCAGCAAAAGAAAAAAGGCATTGAAAATGAAACAACAACAATCTAGGAAGAAGAAAGAACAAAGAACTCAGGATAGACTCACATACTGTGCTTAAATATCAGACAAGTCTCTAGAGGAAGGTGAAATGGAAATTAGCAGATTAAAAAAAAAAGACCTATTCCTATATAGATAGTAATAATGGCTTCCAGTGAGGGCTGACCTTGCTGAGGGACTTGTGTAATATATGGAGACCTATTTCACTGCTATAATTTAGGAGCAAAGGCTAACTTGATGTATTACAAGGCAAGTGACTAGTAATAAACATGCTCACTGTGTATTTAAGGATGAGGATATGAGTGACATTAAATACAGGGTTAGGATATAAAGAAGCTACTCAAATCATTTTATTTAGATGGGTATAGCTTCATCAGTATATTTTATCCAATCACTAGGGTATTTTGTAGAAAAAAGTTTAAATGTAAGAATTTATTAAATAATCAAATGATTCATGATTATAATGCAACATGATTATGTTATACCCAATCAAATTATTATGTAGATTCTGATTACTGATGTCAATAGTTTGTCTTCACTTATAAGATGCATGAAAGATGTCATCATATGTGTACCGCTGTGGTAGCCCATTTTCTTCAAAACAGGGACAACAAGCATAGACAACTGAGTAGCATGTCCACAGATTAAATTAGACGGACAACTTTTATTTTCCACATGGGTTCTCCAAGCATTCAGAAGCACAGGGCAGGTGTGTAGGTTCAACAGAGTTCAAAACACTCTTCTCACTCACTGAAGCATAGTTCATTATTTACTCCTTCTCTACTACTTTATTATCCTCTTCATTTCTGGGTTCCTGGGTAGGTAGCCCCCACACATCACTTAAATATTTTAAGGGCTGTTATGAGTCTGCATTCTGAAGAATGCCTGTGAAAGGTCAATAACTGCTGTGTTCATTTCCAAATCAAGACAACAGCACGGTGATGCTATCACCATGCCCATCCTCTCCAATAGGAGAATAAGGTCGGACAGGAGTCCCAAATAGCTCTGGCTGGTCCCACAGGCAGACAGGGAGAACAGGAGAGGCTGCAAAGCCCCACTCTCAGGTCATGCTTGCATGCTCTTGTCTGCCTGATGTCAGGCAGTATTCTCTCCTTGTCTGCCTCCTTCTAATAGTAACTATTAAATTTTGGTCAAGATTTGAGATAACTGCCTTTAGTACTGACTAAAATTTTATGTATTTATTTGTGGAATCTACTTAATTTTATTTACTTAAAGTTCTTATGTTAGAAAAGGGACAATAACCTACATATTTAGGGACATCATTAATACTAATTTAATTCATGATGCCTTTACCTTTAGTATAAAAGGAGAAAGAGAAAAATTA
Source organism: Mus minutoides (assembly GCA_902729485.2). Taxonomy (NCBI): domain Eukaryota; kingdom Metazoa; phylum Chordata; class Mammalia; order Rodentia; family Muridae; genus Mus; species Mus minutoides. The sequence goes on from LR749536.1 coordinate 1,158,426, forward strand.
GAAGGATGAATTTAAAAAAAAAAAAACACCATTATTTCCTATAGAAATCACCTGACTAATCAAATGGAGTTGTTAAGACCAAGATGATATAAATTGACCAATCTAACTTATTTTAGATGCATTCTCGTGACAGGTATCTGCCCTCTATTGTCCAGATGGAAACTGTTTAGACCACAAACACATTTATATGTCTCAACTAAAAATACATGAGTAAACCTCTTAAGAGACTGTGTTGTCTCTGCTGTTGTTTATGTTAGAAGCCGCTCTTCTCACAGACCTAATGCCATGCTGCATGAGAAATGTGGGCAGTTTGAGCTGGAGGAGCTGCCAAGAAGTCATGGTCAAACCAAGTCCTTCCTGGTAATCTAAAATTGATGAGAAACTACCATCACCTGAGCAGGCCTTTTGTGCTAGACAGTGTATGTGAAGGGTAAGTAGGTTAACATGCTAAATGTTTACCAGAGTGCTTGAATGTGGAAAATAGTCAAGTGTTACCTGTGATGGTTATTTTATGGATATTATTGTATAAGATTTAGTCATTAGTCTTTCGAAACAGGTCCCATGATCTCCACCTTGGAGTGATAGAACTGAGGGTCAGAGAGGCATATGGTAGGCTCAAAGTCATACAGTTGTCCCATGAGTCTCTATCACTCAACTTCTAAATGGAGGCTTTTGCCAGTATAAAACATGCAAACTTATTTATAAATACCAAACAATAACTATATCCTAATAGGTAACATGTTTCTTTCTTTTTATTATTATTTTATTTATTTACATTCCAAATATTACACTCCCCCTTCCAAGTCCTTCCCAGAGTTCTTCACCCCAACCTCCCTTCACTTTGCCTCTGAGAGAGTGCCACATACCCACCCTTGGGGACATCTATGGAAAAATAGAAGGAAGGATTGCAGCCCATAAGGGGATAAGAACTCTACAGGAAGACCAACAGAATCAACTAACCTGGACCCTTGGAGCTCTCAGAGACTGAACCACCAACCAAAAAACATACTCAGGCTGGACCTAGGCCTCCCCACACATATGTAGCAGATGTATAGCTTGGTCTTCATGTGGGTCCTGAACAACTGGAATGGGAGCTATCCCAAAAGCTGTTACCTGTATGTGAGATATGTTCTAGCTGGGCTGCCTTGTCTGGCCTCAGTGGGAGAAAAAGCCTCTAGCCTCACAGACACTTGAAGTGCCAGGCTGGGGGATCTCCAGGGGGTCTCACCCACTCAGAGGAGAAGGGGAGGTAGGGAATGGGTGAAGGATTGTGGGAGGAGTGACCAGGAGGTAGAGAGTGAACAAGCAGGATGTAAAGTGAATAAGTAATACATAAATTAGTTAATTTAAAAAGATATGGTAACTTGCCATATACACATATGGTATTTAAAAATACTATAAAGGAGGTTTGAGTTTCTCTAGTAAAGATCGAGTCTGCTCAGTAATGAGAATGTTAATAACAAACAGATAAGTTTGCCCATTACTGAGTAAGTCTGTAGGACAGATTTTCATACTTAGAAAATTCTATCATAGCAAAGGCTAAAGTACTTTTAGAAATTAGTAAAGCCTTTAGGTTTACAATTAAATTGAACCAACAAACATCACCAGAAATGCACTGAAACATTCTCCTTTTCTGAGGGCTATGCTCAATGAGGTGATACCTATTTAAGTTACTAATTCTCAAAGGATTCCACAGTGCATGAAAAATCAACTTCACAACCCTAAATTAGGGGATCTGTTTGATAGTCTTGTAAACTCTTCAAGGGGAAAAGTCATCCTACATTTTAACTTGTAACTTTTAAAGGGTAAAAATAACTATTCCTTTCTATAAACACAGCTTTCTTTGGCGTTTTAGGACTGACACAACCCTAGGAAGGAGCTAAGAGTCCACGTCTTACCAAGTGGCACACTGGTCCTGAAAGCCGTTGTACACTCCCTGCAGGATGTCAGAAGGGATGCAGCACAAGTGCAGCAAGACTAAATGGAGGATGACTGCGCCACCCAGACACACCACCTTTTGCACCATCCTTCAGCCCTTCGAATTTTGGAAGGAATATAATTGAAATAAGATGGTGATAACAACGACCTTGGATTTCTGTTTACTCATTTTTAAGGGCAAGTATGTGAAGAAGCAGGCTTTACCACCCACCAAAGAAGAAACTCAGTATTTTTAGAAACTCTGACTCATATATTAAGGAGAAACCTAGACAACTGTTTCTTTGTAAATGACTACTTCCATGAAAGGTTTTCAACCTATAAGTTCTGCAACTCCACCAACAGAGCTAAAAACATACCAAATATATTTGAAATTTTATTTTGAAAATAATTAAATAATGTACTTGAGTATAGAAAGTCTTGAATTAAGGGTAATTATAAATTAAGTTAATTCCATATCTGAGTCAAACAAAACAGATAAAACAGGAAAATGTACATAAAATATTATGGTAAAATTTTATTAACAAGATGACTGGCAGTATTTAGCTTAATTTAGGAAAATGATACAATGTTAAAGCTAACAGAGAACTATTTTGTGTTTGTTTTTTTAAATTAACAGAAATAAGGGTTAGTTAAAAGCCCTGGCTATGCTTGCAGAGGACCTGGGTTTGATTCCCAGCACCCACATGGTGGCTTACAGTCATCCATAACTTGTTTCAGGGGATGGACCCAAAGTCCTCTTCTGACCTCTGCAAATACCAGGCATAATATGATATACTTACATACATGCAGAAAAATATTCATAGACATGAACTAAGATAAATATTAAAAATGATCAGTTATAGACTTGTTTTAGGAACTTAGAAAAGCTGGGCAGTCAGCTGTGACTACAATCCCACCAAGCAGGAAGCTGAGACAGGAGGATCATCATTAGCTAGAAGCCAGCTTGGAACACACTGTGAGTCCCAAGCCCGTTGGAATTACTGTTTCAAAAACATCCTCATTATTAAAACAAAACAAAACAAAACAAAATGAAAAACAAAAACTCACTAAATTCACCACTAATTATTTTTAAGACTACAATTTATTTCTAGATTCCCAATAAGCAAAGACAGTCTATATACTCTTTCCTGTTCTATGTTTCTCCTATTAGTTCCTTTTCTATTTCTACTGCTGAGCAAGGACCATGAGGAGAGGGAATTCATCTGTAAGTCAGATCCCCTGGTTGAGAAGTACTAAAAACAGTCCCATGCCATGTTGGATGTGACAAAGAGATCTGTGGTAGCAGAAAAGAAGAATAAGGTCTTGGATACTCAAAAGTGTTGGCTTTTCCTCAAATATATCATAATCTGATTCATAATAATGCTTTTAAATAATCTGTATTCTTGGCTAGCTCAAAAGCAGTAACTGGTGGATAAGTACTACATAAAGAAGACTTTTGCCGGGCAGTGGTGGCAAACACCTTTAATCCCAGTTCTTGGGAGGCAGTGGAAGGTGGATTTCTGAGCTCAAGGCCAGCCTGGTCTACAGAGTGAGTTCTAGGACAGCCAAGGCTACACAGAGAAACCCTGTCTCAAAAAAACCAAAAAAATCTTTTGTATCTAAAATACATTTTTTGTTAGCTTTTCTGTAAATATATAATAAAGTTGGCTTATTCTACAGAGAAAATTAATATTACAGTATGAACAAGAAATGGGTACTATCAGACTTTCACTTTAGGATAAAAGGTTCCAAGTTCAGATGTTTTAGTAACTAGGAAATATAGCAAACATAAAATTTCCAGAGCCTCTGAAACCTTAGACCAAAATCTTTGCGTTCTCAGTAACCTCCCTATACTACATATGCTAAGTCTATGTTCACATGACTTGAGAACTGCTATTCTCGGGCATGCTGCAAATCATTCCTCCTGTTATGTAGGATTACTCACGTGTAAACCTTAAGAACAAAATCCTTCTCTTCTTTTAATTCTGTTAGTGACTGTAGAACATCCAGTATGCTTAGAACTGCACAGCCATATGGTCGCCTGTAGTGTAGGTGAGCAGGACCCTTTTTGGAGTCATTCAGGAGCATCCGCCCTTAGGTACAGCAGAAAAATAGCAATTACACAGAGAACCCAGGCTCCTTTCTAACATCTTCTAATTATCATCCAATGGCATCAGAGCTACAGGTACCTAACAGATCCTCTAAGAAGAGCAAGGAGCTGAAGTGAGTCACCTAAGGATATCTATGTACAAGTACACCAAATTAACCTCTGGCCTAAGCCCCTTTTTTGTGTTACATTCAATGAACGCCAACCACGCATTTATTAAATAAGAATGACTTGATGAATTTCTTAGAAAAATCAGCCTGTTGCCAGATTTAAACTTGATGGCCGTACTAATGACAGAACTTCAGTATTTTTAACTGCACTCATAAACTGTATACACAGGAAAAGAGGACACTGTGTTCTTCCTCTAACCAAATTATAAAAGTGCCTTTTGCTAAAAGGCACTGCTGAACCTCTGTGGAGGTGAGAGAAATCTTGGTTGTGGATGGTTGCTTACTCCTCCTAGTGAGCAAGTTTGTGCCAACAGTGATACAAGGTTTCAACAAACGCTTTATGAAGGCAAAAATACTTGTTATATTGTCAAAGGATTAAACATATTTTTGACAAAATGGCACACCATATTCTAGAACTAATACTATGTAGGAAAATGTGGTTAGTCATACCACCTAAACCTGAAATATGTATGGATAATTCAACAACAGAACAGTAGTGAAAAGCTACTTTCTTTCATCTCAGTTGGAGTAGAAATGACCTGCTATTCATCTGCAGTGGTGAAAATGACTTTAATTTTGAGGGAAATGGCACAGGTGCCTATTTTGGACAGAAACTACAACAAAGGGCAAACACCACCTGTTCACTAGCTGGCACTCCAGTACCTTTGTAAAAGCTCTGGAGGGAAAAGACAGACACAGAAGCAGGCAACACGACAGGAAGAACGTGAAAAAGAAAATCACTAAAATACAAAGTTTGAGTCCAAAAGCAAGAAGGACCAGAAGATCTGAAATAGGGAAAACATGTATGCATTTGTATCAAATCCAGCTACTGCAGCAGCTGAGCTTAGAGGAAAAGCTTAAAGAAAGGAGAGAGAGAGAGAGAGAGAGAGAGAGAGAGAGAGAGAGAGAGAGAGAGCCTCTTATCCTGAGACCTGAAATTGCAGTAAAGACAAAGTTCAGATATATATATTATCCTAAATTTGGACAGTCTTAATCATGAGAACAACTGAAGTGTACAATACCTATTCGGATCACATGGGCAACTATGTATAAATCTCTCTTCATATCTTTGCTGCTCAGATCCTAAGGAAAGAAAAAGAATAAGTAAATTTTGACAAATAATGCACAGAAAATTATGATAAATTTCCTTCCATTCAAATTTCACTTAAACTTTATTATAGTTTGCTTTCAGTATAGATTACAGGTGGGAGAAGGGAAATTATAGAATACAAGATTTAATACAAGATTTATACTGGGGGAGGGGAAGAGGCCCTATTATTGAAAACTCTCTTATGTTATTAAACAATGAAAAAAAATCAAACTGGTGCTCAATTAGAAGTTTAAGCCCTCTAACTAACTAGTGTTTATGATGCTGGAAGATACTCTACTACTGCAACAATCAATGTCAAACAGGTCCAGCACGTACAACAGCAACCTGCCTACAGGAAATGTATCTTAGGAATAACAACCACTTTCTAATAGGATTTAAGGCCCACCACATGAGAAAGATTTCGTGCCTGACACTGCTCAAATGGCCAAGAACTAGATAAGTCATGGGCTCAAGGAGAAAACTTACTGCTATTATTTTGCTAAAGGAACACAGCAATAAAATGATTCTTAATGACATACTGCTATACCCATATGTAAGTGCCTTACTCAACCCTCAAAAGAGAAATGTCTTCTTGCAATAGATGGAAACTAACATAGGGACCCACAACTGAACAGTGTGCAAAGAATGACATACTTTGGAGGACTCAGTCCTAAATGGGATGTCTTTATCAAGTTCCTCCCCTCAAGGCTCAGGGGTCTATGCCAAAGAGGAAGAAAGACTGTAAGGACCAGACATTATGGATGATTCTAAGGAAACAATATCTTCCAAACACAACAGAACTCATACATATATGAACTCACAGAGACTATGACAACAACTATAAGACCTGCACAGGTTCAACGATACAAAAAAATCCCAGAAGGGGAAGTGGACACAAAGTCTCACTTCTAAGAAGCTATTAGCAACTGAAACCTGCTAAAGAGAAAATCAGTTCTCTCCTATGGAGTGTCACTGGATATACCATCCATGCTCCAGGGCAGGCCCCATGCCCAGGGGTAGCTATCTAACATAAACTTGATTCCGTGTGTGGTGTGTGTGTGTGTGTGTGTGTGTGTGGTGTGTGTTTGTGTGTGTGTGTGTGTGTGTGTGTGTGTAGGGAACTGTTTCATTTTGTTTTGTTCTTTTTTTTGTCTTTTTGGGTTATTTTTGTTTCATTTAAAATTTTTCTTTTTCCTTTTTTCTTTCTTTTTTTTTTGAGAGAAAGAACATGAGTTAGGTGGGTAGGAAGGCTGGGAAGGATCTTGAAACTATCTTGGGGGACAGGGAAATATCAAAAAACATTGCATGAAAATCTTTACTAAAATAAAAACTTAAAATATTTATATACTGAAAACTTGAATATATATTCCTTTGAAATTTTATCTTATTGATAGTATTCTTCTAGCTCTCATTTAGAACACCCAATAAAGTAGCTACAAAAGTTTCACAATGGAAATCATCTATGTTTATTCTGTCATCATGTAAAAACATTTTGTAATATAAGAGATAAATGTTCAGTGCAATACATGTAGCAAAATATTAAAAGTTCATTGATGACTAATACGCTAAAAATTTATTCTATAATAACTTTATATCCATCCCACATCCCCAAACTTGCACACTGGCCAAATTTCCTGTAAATGAGTTTAATTTGGTCTCAGTAAAATCTTGGTAAATTATTTGGGTCTAAATTTAGATGATTAATTGTTATTATCTGTACCAAGTTATAATGTTGAAAGTATTTTTCCATTTATTGATTTACTTATTTATTTATTGATAGAGGGAGCGTGTGTATGGTGGCAAGCATGTGGAGGTCAGAGAACAACTTGCATGAGTCAGTTTTCTCCTACTACCATGGATGAGCTAGAATCAAACTCAGGCCATCAGGCTTGGCAGCAAGTACATTATCTACTGTGTCATCTTACTGGTCCTGAAAATAATTGTATTGAAAATTTTAAAGAGCTTCTTTTAAGTAAATAAATCTGATTCCAATCAGAAACTTTAAAGCTGAAGTTACAAAAATCAGTCTAAATTTTTATATTTAGAATACACTGTAAAGTAACACAATTGCTATCTTCTTATTTAGAGTCACCATGTTTCTTGACTTATATCCTTTCATTGAACTAAAATTAAGGTGAAACAAAGAAGCAACCTAAGGCACAAAATGTAAAGAGGCTCCTCTCCCTCAGGGGACGCTGTGTGTTGCTTGTCTTACTCTAGTCCCCACTCTGTCCTGCTGAAAGGCTCTGAACAAACAACAGAGGTAGGAAGACGCTGCAAGATCACACAGAAAGGGCAGGCTGAGGTTCTGGACTCTAAATGGTTACCACACACTGTCAAGTTCTTTAAAAATGTAACTGAAGTAAGTTACAAAGTGGGAAGAAAGGCCCCTTGGTCATGCAGACTTTATATGCCCCAATACAGGGGAACGCCAGGGCCAAGAAGTGGGAGTGGATGGGTAGGGGAGCAGGGCCGGGAGGGGGGAGGGTATAGGGAACTTTCTGGATAACACTTGAAATGTAAATGAAGAAAATATCTAATAAAAGTTGAAAAAAAAGGTTATTAAACAAAATAGGTATCTCTGGCATCATAAAGATATATTTTTATATGAAAGTTATCTTTTAATATTGAGTGGATGTATTGGACTCCACTTTGCACATTTCTCTAATTTAAAAATGCAATTTTACGGGCGAGTGAAATAGATCAGTGATTAGGAGCATTTGCTGTTCTTACAGAAAATGAAGTTCAGTTCCCAGAACTTACATGGTGGCTCACAACCATATGAACTGCAGTTTCAGAAGATCAAGTGCCCTCTTCTGACCTCTACAGGTACTAGGCTTTCACATGGTGCGTGCATATGTGTGTGTGTGTAAGTAAAACACTTGTACACATATAATTAATCTAAAGTTTAATAGAAATAAAAATGGAATTTTAAATGATACTTTCAAGGTAACACTTTTTATTCTTAATATCATATATAATAAATATTAGAAATTAGAGGCAAAGCATAGATTTTTTGTTCATTCTTTGATTAAAATTTACATATTACTTAAGTACGTAGAAGGTTGGATATATTTTCAAAGGAAACAGTTCCATCTACTTAGCCTAAATTAGTGTTAACACACTCTAAGTGTCTAGCATTATTATCAAGAGTACCCCATTGTGTGCCACACAACCAGGAGTATACAGGAAGCACAAATTGGACTTATTTTTTTTTTTTAAATGAGGACACAAAACTGGGAGAGGAAGAAGTGGGTTTGACTATGGCAGAACTCAGGGAAGGGGATGAATATGATTAAAAAGAACATGTATGGAATTCTCAAGGAATTACTAAAAATACTACTTAAAACTTTGTAAATACTCCTTTAATAATGCTTGGGAACCTTAAAAGTCGAGGGCTGTACTACAAAGGGAACTACACAGTAGCATTCTTAACAGCACGATGGCAGAAGAGGAGCATATCATGTGTGTCATGCACATTTTTTATTTATACAGGTGATGCTACAGCTTTGGTCTCTGGGCTCATACAGAAAACCTGCTAAATAAAAATTCTGACTTTCTGTGATTACATTAAAAATCTTCAAAATAAAATTCAATTTTCAAGAGACAAGGATTGTTCATATGTAAGAATTCAGCAAGAGATTACTTACACACTAAGCTCTTATATAAAAAAGCATAAAAATTTCTCATTTTACCAGAAAATATAAGGGTATCAAAGTCTAGAAAAGCCTCTTCTGAAACATTCTCTTTCTGTTTTAAAAATGAGGCCTCAAAGAGACCGCTGTCAGGCACTCTAGCTTCAAAAGGCCTTTGGTAACATAAATCCCATTCACTACAATCCAGATTCTTTCCTTCATCCACTTGTTGCTGAGTAGAATGTATTATTCTTTCCTGATTAGGCATTTTAACTCCCTCAATAACTGTCATGGGTTTGCTTTCTCTGTTCCTTCTTACATTTTCTAGGAGATAATGTAAGGTTTTGATGCTAAGCTCAGACACGGACAAACATTACTTGAGCTTAGCTACAGTTGCTATATATCTGCAGCATGTGTTTTCCCTATATGGGGAGCACTGAAAACATCTTTAGTGGAAGCTATTCCTGTGAATGTATTTTCTCATTCTGCAGTACCATCATTTGACATTTTGAAAGATTAAGTTGTAGTAGATGATCTGAAATCGGGTGAAGAAATTAGTCACATGTTAGATCTTCAGATAAATGCTCATTGCCTTTAAGAGGCATCAAGTCAGCTGTAAAGATGTCTTTCCAACTACCAGTCATAGGCCACATGCAAGGCCATTAACACTGTGAGACTATCACACCTTCTTAAGCTCAGGAAATTTTTTTGTTTTGTTGTGTTTGGTTTTTGTTAGCATCTTGCTAATCCTCTACCCTCTGACTGCTAACTAGATACTTATTAACAGACACAAGCCAACTATGCCTAGCTTGGAATATCTTAATTATCACTTAAATAGGTCAAAGAACCTACAAGAGTCTAAGTGCTTTAAATTATGTTACATTCTGTTTTCATCTTCAATATAATTAATTCAAATAAATGTAGACAGTTTTTAACCTAATAAAAATAAAGTTGGTCTGGAGAACACAAAAGGCAGTGTAGTATCATGATGCAGTGTAGTATCATGATGCAGTGTAGTATCATGAGGCAGTGTAGTATCATGAGGCAGTGTAGTATCATGAGGCAGTGTAGTATAATGAGGTTTAGTTTCAATGAGCAAGTCTGCCTTCTTAGGTGATGGTTGCATGAGTGAACACCAGGAGTAATAACATAGTTATTCGAGAAAAATCTAAGGTGCAGATGAGAGTTAGAAAAGACACTCCATTTGCTATGTAACAGAGGACTGGTTAGTTTACATGCATTTACTAAAAGGCTCCTCTAATCTGTAGATTTGTTGGATACCATGGACTCCAAGATTTTTATATGCAATAGCTTATAATATCTACATTAGTAAAAACTACTTGGTTTTTCAAATAAAATTTCAATTGAAATCCATAGCTAACTGAAGTTCTCTACTAATATTTCATTTAAACTTGATGGAAACATAACACAATTTCTATTCTCACCAGTGGGGGTGAGGGGATATGAACAGATGTTTGTTTCCAGAGTGATAATATCCATACAGCAGGCCATTAGAGTAAACACATAAAGAGTAAAGAGAATTTGCACATACTGTAAAAAGGGCACACATTCGTTCTATCTTCTCTGGGTTCCTTGGCCCACCATTCTTGTTCAGTCTCACCAGAAACCGTTCACTGAAATGTAGGAAAGAGAGAGAAAAATATAACGAACTACATATTCTAGCCATATACAGAAAAATACCTAAATGCTTATGTGCTAAAATACCTAAATACCTTATTGTGCTAGGCAAGTATGAAAACATGTGTACTGGCAAAATACCTTATTTGTTGTGCCAAGCAATTTGCAATGGCTATTTTTTGTTTGTTTGTTTTGTTTTTCGAGACAGGGTTTCTCTGTATAGCCCTGGCTGTCCTAGAACTCACTTTGTAGACCAGGCTGGCCTTGAACTCAGAAATCCATCTGCCTCTGCCTCCTGAGTGCTGGGATTAAAGGCGTGCACCACCACACCCGGGTCTGCAATGGCTATTCTTTTTTTTTTTTTTTTTTTTTTTTTTTTTTTTAATTATATGTAAGTACACTGTAGCTGTCCTCAGACACTCCAGAAGAGGGAGCCAGATCTCGTTATGGATGGTTGTGAGCCACCATGTGGTTGCTAGGATTTGAACTTATCACCTTTGGAAGAGCAGTCGGTTGCTCTTACCAGCCCCCCTGCAATGGCTATTCTTAATCTCCTCATAGATGTTGTTTACCTATTGGTTGAGGTTGTATGTCTAGTTTCTCTGAAGTTGTGAGCTTCTTGAGAGTAGCAACAAGCTAATATTCCTCCTTAAGTTCTCCTCAAAGAAGCTAAGGTCTGATTCTATACCTATTATTGCAGTGGATATATTCTTTGACATGACTCAGATCACTGTAAAAAGATGTATCATACTAGATCTAAAAGAAGCTATATTATCCAGCTTATATCTTCCTATATATAACTTTGGAGAAATTTTTAGGGCTTTAAGTATTATATACTGTTTTTTAAACTTTAAGTCTTTATAAGTATTTTTCCTCTTTCTGCAATCAGAATATAACAGACCTAGTAAATATTTTATTCTCAATTCATATAGACTATTCCTGTAGGAAATTATGGAATAAAATATAGCAGAAACAGCATTTGCAAAATTTAGAGAAATATTCCCTTGCTCTCTAAATTTCTTCCCATTCCAGATCAAAATCTCCTTTCCTGCCTCTTTCTCCTGAGGCTCCTTACCAACTGTAAGAGCAACACTAAGTCACAGTGGAAACAAATTATGTGATTATAATATAAATGAACTTTCTTTGTGTACCTAGTTATACTTATTAAATGTGGTGATATTAGCAAAAGGGTGGCATTAAAATATTATACTTAGAATAATAAGATACATGCTCTCAAGTTTGATTAGTTTTTCATATATATATATATATATATATATATATATATATATATATATATATATACACACACACACACATATTTATTTATTTATTTATTTGTTCACTAAGTAAACAGTTATAAATTTCTTTGAGGTTCTATGCACTAAACATGGGAAGACAAATGTGAACAAAATATATACAAGATACTTTTGTTTCAACAAGGTTTTGGACCTAGTAGATAGATGTACAGAGTCAACTATAAAAAGATGTAAATTTGAGATTCTTCTCCTAGGAGGAGTAATGAGAATTAGAAAGGAATACATACAGAATGAGAAGAGCACTGGAGGTCCTTGAGATCCTACAGAGATCTCCAGAGAAACCAGGAATGGTAAGCACACTCCATTGTCTTTCTAATGGGAAACATGAAAAACCTGTTCTATGCAGAAAGCTGAGAACAGAAAGTGATTAATAGTCTGGTGATCTGAGTTATCTGTTGGGTCAGGACACATCAAGTTCCTACAACCAGGACCAGAGGTGGCCAATAGTGTAAATGACCTCTGTGCTATCTACTTGATGGCCTAACCCTTGGACTTAAGCTAGTTCAGGTAGCTTATCTCTAGAATTCATATTCTTGGAAGCAATGACATGCACATATGAACAGTTGAGTTTCAATGCATAATTATTTCACTTTCTTGTACAACAGGGATAGCATTATACTAGGAAACGTTTTTTTTGTTTTTTGTTTTCAAATTGTACTGGGCTTAAATCCATTGGGAATAAACTGCCTGTCATTAAAGCTCCCCAAACTCGGATCCAAATTTATGGAGTCAATCTGCATTAGGTTTTCATTCTTCTCTCTTCTTAGGATTCATTCCCTGCCTGGATACCTGCCAAGGATCCCCCCAGGATGAGAAGAAAAGAGGCTTTTGTCAGAATCCTAAAAGTTGTGGGATTTAAGAAACAGGCATAAGAACAACACATAGATGAATAGTGAAGGACAGCGGACGCTATTTCAGTCAAGACTGTAGAGAATCACCTGAGCTAAGGATAGACCTATGCACCAGACTTTAGAATAATGAAGTTCCACTATCAAGAGTAGCAGATGTCAGAGGCCTTGTACCAGACCAAAAAAGTCACTGCAATCAACATTTGCAAGCAAAGAAGTGTGGACAAAAGGGCATACCGTGGGACACACTGACACACTACACTTTCTACAACAAGATTTTTTTAATCTGTTGGGGGAGGGGCTTGCAAAGGTGGAGGGTGGGTACAAGGGGACGGAGAGGTAAGTGGGACTGAGATGCATGATGTGAAATTCACAAAGAACCAACAAAAAGATGCCCCAGGGAGGAAGGGTGCCTGGGGAGGGCACCTTCTCAGTGGTGAAGGGGATGAAGGGTAAGGGGAAGAACTCTCCAGGGGGGGATTTGGAAGGGGCAAAATTTTGGATGTAAATAAATAAAATAATTGATAATGATGATGATGATGATGATAGAATTAAAGGTATGAACTATCACACCTGGCCCTACAAAATCTATAGATTTTGATCAACACCAATATACTCACATGACAGTGGTAAGTCATTCTTTCCCTTACACAAAAGTTAAATATTTGATTTTTCTACTTGATCTCTTTCAAGAGAAGAGAGATGATTAGTGTTCTCCTTCTTGTTTGTTTTGTTGAAATAGGACAGTATTTCTGGATGGCTTGTAACTTGCTATGTAGATTGGATTGGCATCAAATTTGTCATGTTCTTCTTGCCTCTGTCTCCCCAGTGCTCAAATTACAGGTGTGTACTACTGTCTTCCTAATTTTTCTCTTTAGTGAGATATACTGAAAGAGAATGCTACATTTAGTTGTCTTTATAACGATGAAATAGGGACAGGCACTATTTGAAATTACATTAATTCTATATTATAAAACAAGTCTTACAAATTAATTCCATAATTTGAATCTGTGACAAGCCTAATGTATCTCTATTTTAAGATCACTTGCTTTTATGAACATTGTTAATTCCTGTGTGCCGCTGTATTTCATATACCTCACTGCTGGCAATTAATTCATCCCTACAGCAAAAGCTTGGTGAATGAGGTGTACAGAGGCAAAGGCAAAATTGCTCATCTTAACTGCAGTCTTTCCTAAAGACTTAGTTTTAGAAATACATTCAGCTTCCTCAAATAAAATCAGTTGAATTCTCTCAGCTCTTTCAGTTTAGTTGCTATGCTTCTTGTCTGGTAATCCCTGGAGATGGATGCTCACCACTTAGCACCTCTCTCATGATAACTGGCCAGGTGCTTGAAAACTGGCAAGTAGCCCCAAGGTTGTCCTACAGTGCATATCCTACAGATTAGGAAATCTAATATTTCTTCCTAGAGTCATTTCTTAACTTAGATCACTTAGCTTTATTTTTCAAGTTCCTCCAGTTTCCCCTGAACATTAACACAGCAAACATGCTCAAAGGGTTTGTTTCATACAAGCAATGAGAGCTCAGTGCCATGGCCTCCAGATTCATTTTTATTTTCTGCTTTCCTCTTCTCTTCAACAAAATCTTACTGTTCACCAACACAGGAAAAACTAAAGAGTAGAGCTACTTTGGTGGCATCAGAACATGTCTGTAACATGTTCTGGGTCTTCTTACAATGTTCCCAGCCTTTGCCCTTTTACTTTTTCAACAAATTATCACTGACTTTCATCATGTTTTTAGAGCTGGAATCCAACACATCCTTTTCCAGGGTATAGCTGGGTGATTCTGCCTGACCATCTCCTCCACATGCCCTCCTAAACCAGCCAGGTATGTCCTGGGGTCAACATCCAGCTTTGTGAGGTCACACCTGCTTGCATAGCAACTTACCTTTAAGATTCCACCAAGACTCACACACTGCTGCATTCACCCACCCAGACCTCCACACCCTTCTCCAGGTCTAGTCCATTGACTCTGATTTTCCCCTTCATACACTCTCTCCAACCAGCCAGATGTAATCTGGGCCCCACATCCTGTGCCTAGGCCTAGTCCGGCTAGTCCTGCTTGCACAATAACCAATTTCTAGACTCCCTCTGGGACCCACCCCACCTACCTCTCAATACATATTCTAACTTCACAACCTCTCACACCACACCTAACTTCTTCACACAGTCAGATCTACCCTGGACACTTCAGGCTTGGACCAGGAGACACATCCTGTACACCAGTTCAGTTTTTCTGTTCACCTGACTTCTTCATGTCACCCAAGCTATTTCCTATATTAGGCTCAACTTGCCTGCACATCTTCTTTTCTGCCCCAAACTGCTCTATCTATATCATTCTTAGAGCAAAGGAAGTCCACATGCTCAGATCTCATTGCAAATATGAACAATATGAAAGATCAACCAGTATCTTTTCTCCAGAACCTACCAGTCCTGTAGAAATATTTGCCAACACACTCCTAAATTCTTTCTATGAAGTCAGATTCACTCTTAATACCAAAACAAGGTAAGAACACAACAACAAAAGGAAACTATAGACTAGTATCTCTGGTGAATTTGCAATACTTACAAACAAAACATGGACATATATAAAAAATAGTATCCATCATGGTCAAGTTGGCTTTATCCAGTAAATGCAGGGATGGTTCACCATATGCTAGTCAATAAATGTAATAAAACATATAAATGAATTTAAAGACAAAAATCATATGATCATCTCAATGGAGGCAAAAAAAGTCTTTGACAAAATCCAACATATCTTTATGATGATAAATTTCTTAGAAATTGTAGATCTACAGTAAACAAAATTCAGCATAACAAATGCTATAAACCCACAGCCAACCTCATCCGGAAACCGAAAAAAACTATCAAAAATTTCATATGGAACAACAAAAGACCCCAGATAGCCGAAACAATCCTGAAGTAAAAACAAACAAACAAACGAACAAAACAACGCTGGAGGGATTAGCACTCCTGATCTTAAATCATAGAAACAGAGTAAGAGCAATACAGTATGGGCACAACACCAGACAAGTCCATCAACGAGACAGAACTGAAGGCCCAAACATGAGCAGACATAGCTTCAGGTGTGTATATATATGTGTGTGTGTGTGTGTGTGTGTGTGTGTGTGTGTGTCTGTGTGTCTGTGTCTGTGTCTGTGTTTGTGTGTCTATCTGTCTGTGTGTCTGGGAAAGCATCTTTAACAGATGCTGCTGGGGAAATCAGATGTCCACATGCAGAAGAATGAAATTAGGCCTGTATCTATCACCTTGCCTGAAAACTAACTCCAAATGTATCAATGACCCAAATGTGAAGCTGAAAACAATGACACTGCTAGAAGAAAATACAAGGACTATCCTACATGATCTAAGTGTAAAAAGAAAGGAATTTCTGAACAAGACTCCATTTGCCCAAAAACTAAAACCAATGACAGACCAGAAGGACCTCATAAAATGAAAAACTTTCTGTGTAGCTAACCAATCAGGTGAGTGGAAAGGAAGCCCACAGCTTGAGAATTGTCGCCAGCTGTACATGTGACAGATGAATACTCTCAATTATAAAGAGTATATAAAGAACTCAATAAACAAAGAATAAATTCATGTGACCTATTTAAAAAAAAAAAAAAAAGGCCAGTACCTAATAAGAGAGTTCCCAAAACCTGGAGTGTGTGGAAGCTAAGAAATATATCAAAAAGTGTTCACCATCCCTAGTGATTAAGGAAACTCAAATCAAATCAACTTTCAGATTTCATTTTGCCCCAGTGAGAATGGCAAATATCAAAACAATAACAAAAAACAAAACAAAACAAACAAACAAAAAACAACCAACAACTTATGCTGGAAGGGGTATGAGGGAAAGGGAACCCTCCATCACTGTTAGTGGGTGTGCAATCAGGTACAGCCACTATGGAAATCAGTGGGGAGAATTCTCAAACAGCTAAAAACAAATCTACTTTATGACTCTGCTATTCTGCTCCTTGGTATATGCCACATTCTACTCTACAGATACGTTCATAGCTGCTCTGTTCAAATAGCTAGGAAACGGAAAAGGAAACAACCTAGATGTCTTTCAACTCCTAACTAAATAATGAAAATGTGGTACATCTGCTGTATGGGATACTTTTCAGTGGTAAAGAAAAAGATCGTATTGTGTGAGGCAATTCAGACCCAGAAATATATCAGAGGCTTCTAGATCCAATCTTCAGATGTGAGTATATATTCCCGAATAACTGCAGAAATTAGGAAAATAAAAAGGGACTGCTCCTTGGATAGGTGGGTCGAGAAGCAATAGAAAGAGATCAAAAGGATACAAGTGATCTAATTGGGGAAAAAGAAAAGGAGAACTCTAATTATCGAGAAGGAGGGAGATAAGTACAGAGAAAGGAGTGATGAGGGTAAAAATAATAGTAAGGATATTTGATAAACTCAAAAAATAAAGCTATTAACTATCTACTTAAAATAAGCACTGAAATATATGTCTGTGTATAAACATGTTTATGTATTTATATATAAGTATATAGTTTAAACAATATTTTCTCATCTGGGTTGACAATGTTCCTTTGAAGATTCAAAGACCATCTAACAAAACTCACAAGATGAGGAATGTAAAGCCCTCTTTTGGAGTTGTTGGTCAGGTTGTCCAAAAGATACTATACTATTGCTATAAACATCGTAGATGACTGCTATTACCCTTTGTTGCTTCCACAGAGGTAAAAGGTAAGTCTCTATTGCTGAAGACATCATGCACAGAACCCACAGAACCCTGATTAGGAGCTGACCTGAATGGCTTCTCCCTGAGAATTAGCTTTCATGGTAATGAAGCCATGCAAGCTTCCAAAGGAGAAAACTAACCAACAGTCTTGCTCAGCTCTGATGCCTATGAACTATAACAACTAGCATGGCACAATATCCCTATGGGTATAGTAGTGGTATGCATACTTTTTCTCCCTCAATATAATATTGGCATATGTACTTTGGTGGTAACTAACAGCTCCCATTGGATTTAAGACCTGCTTTAACAAGAGGGAAATCAGGGCTGGTACTGGAAACCTAGCCAACTACCCAGGCTAGTGAAGTTATAGATCTTAAAAAAGAATCTACAACCATCACTTTACTAAACAAACATAATCCCTACCTGCATTTTAAATACTATACTTAAACCCACAGATAAGTGTGGTCCTCATCTCCCATCAAGGAAATATCTCTTTGCAACAAACATAGAGACAGAAAACCATTACTAATCAACATGCCAGGTTATAGAGCACAGCTCCAATAGATACATCTGCAAAACAATTTCCAAACTTAAAGCTCAGGGAACATTGTAGAAAGACCAGAACAATTAGGGAGTCAGAAGATCAGGGAGTTTGCTGTGAGGCTGTGTCTCCCAGCCATGATGATAAAGTTACACTCATAAAGTCTTACTATAAGAGTGACTAAACATGAACTAATCAAAAACAATAGAATGTTAAAGTGGGCAAAGGAAAGACTACAAGGCCCCAACCCTAAACAAAGATCTACAGACAACAACAGAATGCTAAGAGTGGAAGAAATAGTCTTTCTCAGAAAAACACCAATTGGTTATACAATACCAGTCAGTCCTGAAAACATACATAAGTAGCATACAGACTCAGCAGGTTGTATTTAGGAGTATAGAGCGAGTGAGTGAGTAAGTGTCCACACATACATATATAACAACATGAATTTGAAAGAGAAAAAGGAGGGATATATAGGATGTTTTGGAGAAAAAAAAGGAAGGAGGAAATGATATAATCTCAAAAAATAAAATTCATGTGAATTTTTAAACTGATTTTAGTTTTTGAGATTATTATCATTTCCTTCGCAGGGATGGAAATGGAGAGGTGCCTGAGGAAAAGAAGGTCCAGCGACAGACCCAAAGTAGGATCCAGTTCAAGGGGAGATCCCAAGGCCTGACACTATTACTGAGGCTATCATGACCACACTCTGAAAGACCCAACATGCAGCTCAAAGAGTCAGATGCAGATATTTGCACCCAACCAATGGACAAAAGCTGCTGATCCCTGTGGTTGAATTAGGGAGAAGCTGGAAGAAGCTGAGGAGGAGGGTGATCCTGTAGGAGGACCAGCAGTCTCAATTAACCTAGACCCTACTCCCTCCTCTCCTCCCCGAGATCTCTCAAATACTGGACCAACAACCAGGCAGCATATACCAGCTGATATGAGGCTCCCAACACATATACAGCAGAGGACTGCTGGATGCACCTCAGGAAACTGGAGACCCCAGGGAGTTTAGAGGTCTGGTTGGGTTGGGAGTGGGGACATCCTCATGGAGGCAGGGGGTGAGGAGGAGGTATGGGAAGTGGAACAGTTGAAGGGTGGACTGGGAGGGGGAATAAAATCTGGAGTGAAATAAATAAATAAATGACAGACAGACGGACAGACAGACAGACAGACAAAGAAAAAAGTCAAGAAATTAAAAATAAAAATTCACGTTAAACTAGGAACATAAAAACAAAATTATTCTTTACCAAGTTTTTTAGTCTAATAAGACAAAGAGAAGCCAAAATCCAAAACATAATGTAAAACTGCTACACATAGTAAAGAGACTCTGGCCAGCCCAGCCTCACAAACATGGTTCTAGCAGGCCTTGCCCTTCAACCCTAATTCCCTCTGCCACAAGATTAAGTTCCTAAAGTTAGCCACTAAGGTCTATTTCCTCCTCCTAAGGCTGACTCTGACTACCAAGGTTCAGTTATCAAAGCATTCAAGTCCTGCAATCAAAAGCCCCCTTTGGCTCAACTAATTAACATGCCCAATTAAAATTAAATACTTCCTCTTGAACAGGATTTTCTCCTTTTTCTTTATAAACTGCCATTTGCCTATGGGCCACATCTGTCTCCCATCCATCCAGAGGTAGTTTTTGTCCCCTTCCCAGACAAATAACCCTGCTGCCTCTCTTGTTCCTTTTCCCTTACATCGTCTTTGTTGTCTTTTTCTCCTATTTGTCGCTTATTTTCTGCTCTCTGTGCCTTTAAGGCAAATAAATCTCCCTGGTGCTGAGAACTTTGTCTTGGTGTCCTGAGCCAATATGTTTCCTTTCACACAGAAAGAGATAGACCAACTGCTGGGGCAGAAAACAGGAAGCCATGAAGAGGTATTCAAATGGGCTCTTGAAATGTGACTAGCCTTTTATTATTTGACAAGTAGTAATGGTAACAAGAAAAGGATTTGAAGAGAAGACAGTCAAGAGACTCTGAAGTATGATGTAGCTTGTCCCATGATGATGCTCAGAGCATGAGTTTAAAAGACTCTGGGAAGATGGAGGGTAATCAACGGTGTTGTTCAGCACTGTAAAATCATATATAAGGATTCTTCAAACTTGCTTATTATAACTAGTTAGAAGCTTGTTGAAAATGTGTATCTTGGGGCACCTCCTTAGGCATTTTACAGCAAAATCCCTTCAGATGATCTTAGCTCAGTCTTGAAAGCTCAACCCCAGAAGCAGCACAAAATTACCAGTGTTTAGAATGGTGGCATGGGAGATGGGAGAGTGCTGGAAAGATGACTCAGTGGTTAAGAGCACTGACTGCTCTTCTGGAAGTCCTGAGTTCAAATCCCAGCAACCACATGGTGGCTCACAACAATCCCTAATGAGATCTGACGCCCTCTTCTGGTGTGTCTGAAGACAGCTACAGTGTACTTACATATAATAATAAATAAATCTTTGGGCCAGAGTGAGCAGAGCAGGAGTGAGCCGAGATCCTGAGTTCAATTCCCAGCAACGACATGATGGCTTACAAACATCTATAAAGCTACAGTGTATTCATATACATAAAATAAATAAATAAATCTTTAGAATGGTGGCATGGACAACATGAAAGCCAGGTTAATGACACAGGAAACCATGACAATACCAACAAACCGCTGTTAGTTTGACTAAAGAGGTGAAGAGATCTGAGATATATTTAAGGAGACAGAGTTGACAGAGTTGACCATATTTAGCGTTAGCTGGATGTGATAGAATTAACCAGAGAGGATATAGAGAAGTGAGACAGAAAATTTATATGCATTTGAATTTGAGGTGTGGGACATGTAGGTGAACAGAAAATCCAACTTTGAAGTTCAGCAAAAATGTAGATTATACTCTCGTACTCATCACCTTGCTCTAGTGTGCTATATGACAACACGTTAGCTAGCCCATCACCTACATGGGACACTCCAGTTCCTCTGAATAAAGTCCATGCCCACCTCCTACTTCAATATTGAAGAGCTGAATCTGGATACCAACTTGAGTTGGGGCCTGGCTACACTTGAGATTAGTAAATTCTTGGGACTTGAAAGCAAGGAAGAATTCAACTTGGGAAGCCTTAGGGACACACTGCCAGGGTGTTTAGTTGAGATGGCTACAATCAACATCCAAGGAGAAAAGGAATGTCTGATAAAGTCATATTGAGTTTAGGCCGTAGGGGGCTTGGGCTGTGAAGGGTATGGAGGTCAGTGAACATGAGTGTGAAAATTAGGGAACATATCCTTGTATCAGTTTTAATGTATCAAAGAATGATAGAGCTAGGTGGTAACACATCCCTTTAAAACCAACACTAGGGAGGCAGAGGCACAAAGTCAGCCTCGTCTACAGAGAAAATTCCAGGACAGCTAGGAACACAGAGAGATACTGTCCTGAAAAACCTAAACAAATGAATGAATAAATAAATAATAACACACATATATTAAGCCAGTAAAGACATCTGTGTGGGTCCAGTGATTTATCTGACATTCTATGGTATCTGAGTATTCAGTAACAGGAGTTACATAGTTCAATCTACATAGTTCAAGGCTGTTGTATACATTTGTGGGGATGGGGGGAGGTTGTAAGCAGCTTTGGAACCTGTGGTATGAGCATCTGTTCAGGAGTATCAATGTTTGAAGAGTTTCACAGTTTTGGTGATTGTACAGCTTCTAGGAGGACCTGTCTACCATTACCAGTGGGTAACTGAGGTCTTATAACTCAGTGCCTAAGGAAGCCTGCAACTGATGTCATTCGTTTGGGTACTGCTCAGTAGGTATTAACTTCCTGGAATAAAAAATTATAGCATCTTATTTTTGCATTCCAAGTTTGAAAAGTAAATGTTTTAAAACAAGTACTATATTATTAACAAGTTAGATCCAGTATTCTTAAACTACATTCTAGATGGAGTAGTTTGACTAAATACTCAGCAGGTACCTTAATTCAATTCTTGTAAACAAAGGTTCTTAATCTTTCTAATACATTAGACTCATATAAGTTATCTTGATTTAACTGTCCCAGGCAATGACATGAGTACTGGCAACTGTGAACTGAAGTCAGTATGCAGAAAAGGCTAAGTCTACTGGCATAAGCTGAGTATGGCATAGCCTATAATCCTAGCATTTGAAAGAGAGGCAGGAAGATGGTTAGTTAGAGGCAAGCTGCATGTAGTGAAATGCTGTCTTAACAGCAAGATAAGACGAAGTAAACCTTTTGTCTAAAAGCTGTTCTTTTAAACATGTCCTGTCCTTTTACATTATTGTTAGGAGTAATACACTCAGCAGTCAACCAATAGTCAACTGACAGACACTTCCCTGACTTCTAAGAAAACGCCACTTGAATGTCTATCTTTATGGATTTTTCTTTTTATTTTTAATCAGCTGCTACAGCCTGAGCTAAATAGTAACTTTAGTTGTTATTTGCTTTTTTTTTTTTTTTTTTTTTTTTTTTTTTTTTTTTTTTTTTTTTTTTTTTTTTTTTTTTTTTTTT
>LR749536.1:1181013-1233576 GCA_902729485.2 Mus minutoides
TTTGTTTGCTTTTTTTGTTTTGTTTTGCAACAGGGTTTCTCTGTGTAACCCTAGCAGTCCTAGAATTCACTCTGTAAAACGAGTTGGCCTCAAACTCATCAATTTGCCTGCCTCTGTCTACCAAGTGCTGGGATTAAAGGCATGTGTCACCATCTGGTGCTCTTTGAGTATTTTTATCAACCTAGGTTTTATTTTCCTTGGGTTTGCCAAGGAAGGAAATTGCTAGGACAAAGGCTAGGCATGCTTATGGCAAATAGGAGGGCACAAAGGGCAGCACTGTGGAGGGCAGTGGGCATTGGGACTACTTTGGGGCACATCGACTACCAGAGTTGTTGGTGTCTTGTGTCCACCAAACAGTGTGCAACATCTGTAGGCTGTGTAGTGCAGGCTCTGGAGCATGGAGGTATTTTGGTACAAGTGGATCAACTATCTCACATGTTGGCACCCTTGTTGGTTTATTCTAGAAAATGGAATTCTGCCCTACTAACATCCATAGGATGATGTCTTCAAAGGAAGTATAAACATGGCAGTTTGTGAGATTAAAGCCCATTCAACAGACAACACAAGAATAAAATTAACAATTTCCAGGAAAACAGCACGTATTAGTCAGGGATTCTATTCCTGGACAAAACATCATGACCAAGAACCAAGTTGGGGAGGAAAAGGTTTATTCAGCTTATACTTCCACGTTGCTGTTCATCACCAAAGGAAGTCAGGACTGGAACTCAAGCAGGTCAGAAAGCAGGAGTTAATGCAGAGGCCATGGAGGGATGTTACTTACTGGCTTGCTTCCCCTGGCTTATTCAGATCAATTTCTTATACAACCCAAGACTACCAGCCCAGGGATGGCACTACCCACAATGGGCCCTCCCATCCTTGATCACTAATTGAAAATGCCTTACAGCTGGATCTCATGGAGGCATTTCCTCCATTCAAGCTCCTTTCTCTGTGATAACTTCGGCCTGTGTCAAATTGACACACAAAACCAGCCAGTACACAGCATTTCTACATGAGGGCAGTAAATGCCACCAAGAAACAAGGTGTCTGGTTGCCCTTAGGAGCTCCAAAACATGTTTGACTGACAATAGGACTAAGAAAGAAAAAGAAACAGGAGACTAGTAATCTTTGAAAACCAAACTGTCTGAATTTCGCCTCTATTGTGATCTCCTAATAGAGCAGGCTTGAATAATCCAGGAGTTTGTACATCATGCTAAGAATTATCCATGAATGAAACTTCTTCCCTGTAATATGTTCAACAAAACACTTGAGGAATGTGTGGAGATAGCAAATGCTGAGTGTAAACCTGAGATGTTTCAAAGGCCTCCTCTGGATCCCTCAGTTTCTCTTATGTCTCCCTCTGTGCAGATGAGGGATCTGTTAGCCACCCTGGTTCCTGCTGTTCAGAGAGGAGCAGTTGTTCTATCACAGACCCAGCATCTGCCCTTCACTGACTTTCTCAGTGACACCAAAACACTTGGACAGAATCTTGTAATGAGAATCTACTTGAGGACCCAGGCATATCTCTTCACTGTCCAGGAAACATGCTTGGTTATGATTCAGCATCAGTAACCATTCCTGAAGAAAGAAAATCTATGGCCAAAATACAATTAGAAGAACCTCTTCCACCCTCTTCATGAGGAAACTGATGTGTTGAGCTTCCTCTCAGTATTGCTGTTCAAAAGCTGCTGTATTTAAACTCATTACACAAAAAGTTTTCCCTTTTCCTTAGGATTTCTCTGTACTTAATAGAATGTTGTAAACAAACCCACATATACTTTGAATTGTTTTATAGTTCATTCACAAGAGTATTTTCCAAGTAACTTCAGATTATGAATGTGCATTTTTTTAAACAAATGATGGTATAACATTTTGACATCCATAAGGAAAATGAAGATATTTTTCTAAAAAAATATAAGGGACTGACAGCTTGATAAGTATATTATAGCTTATAAATATGAAATCTTACTATGTTTATTTGACAAATAGGTGACATATGTAACTTCTGCATGGACCAAGGTCATTTCATCCCAGATATGTGAGTTATAGCAGTAGTTTGATAGTGATTGAATCATACTGCTTTAATCTAAGTATCTTTAGCACAGCTACTATGATATATTGAGCATTTTTTAAAAAACAGACTGGTAACTAGCCTGAGAGCACACCCAGCAACCATAAGCTGCACCCCATATCCTATGCTCCATGTCCTTTCCCACAACTCCGCCTGCAATCCCAGAGGCTTGACAGCCAGGAACCACCAGGTAAGGCTGTGGCCCAAGCCCTTGCCTACCATATTCCGCTAAAACTGTGATGAGCCTCTCTGCTCTGCTGGAACTCTACTGAGAACTCCAACTGGCTGCATAACACCTAACCCTGGAGAAACCTGAGGAGGCCTGGGAGGATAGGGTGCAGTGAGGTGGGGACATCCTCTTGGAGACTGAGGAGGAGAAGGAATGGGATGAGGAACTGCCAGAGGGTGGACCAGGAGGGGGATAACAACTGAACTGTAAAAATCATTAAAGATAATTCAAAATATTTCTATTCTTATTAAAAGAGCTTGAACGAAAAGGGTACCCTTTTATGTATTTAGATAGAAAATTTAAATGAGCAATCAAGCTATTTAGTAGAGTCTTTTACAAGCTTGATTTAAAGAAACACTATGAAACATAATAACTTTCTGTGGGGTGGGATCATTTTAGTAATAATGAACCAAACTGAAGATGAATAATCAGCAGAATTTAATTTCAAGTGAATTCAAATCTATTCCATGACCAGGGTAAGCTATCTAGAATGCTCTCTCTCAAAAAGCAGCAGCCAGCCACAATGGCAGATGCCATTAAAATAAAATATTTATTTAGCAATGTTTAGATAAAATATTCTTTTCTACCTAAATTTTGAGGTTTTGTGTGATGATTTTGTGTATATATATATATATATATATATATATATATATATATATATATAAAATTTGAAATTATATTCTCATTTCCCAAATTTTTGCTTTGGGTAACAAACAATAATTGTGGGTTCCTGGTTCCTGTTACCTGCTAACGACATTCCTAATCTCAAAGCTTCCTATTGTTTGTGCTATTTTCACAACTTTATCTATTTTGGGGTTACCTTAATATCCGTTATCTCTTGCTCTATGGCACTAGACCTGCCCTACTCTGTTCTGACACTCTCACCAGTTCCTAGATGCTGGGGTTTGGGGGAGGTAAGCTGTCTAGGGATTGACTGGACTCTAAGCTTACACATGCTAAGCACGTGCTCTACAACTGAGCTACACACTACCCTCACAGTGCCTTTGCTTTTAAACACTGTTCAATACATTCCTCAAAATAAGTCTTAATGAACTGGCTGACCAGACAGAACTAAGTATTTAAGAGAGTTTCCACTCCCATGTGAGGATTCAAATATCTACTTTTAAAAGTCTTTTCTGTCTTGAGACTTTTTTCTTTTCTCTCTGTGTTTCTGCATGCTTGTTTGTTTAATGGAAGACAGTCTTCCTGTGTCATCCAGGTTTGCTTTGATCTTATTTTTCTCCTGTCTCTAGTTGTTTTTTCTTTGCTTTGTTGGTTTTTGTTTTTGTTTTGTTCAAGACAGATGTATGTCTCACTATGTAGCTTCTAGCTGTCTTAGAACTCACTAGGTAGACCAGTCTGACCTTGAACTCACAAAAATCTGTCTACCTCTGCCTCCCAAATGCTGGAATTAAAGGTGTGCACCACCAGGCTGGTTCTATCTTGAGTGCTAAGATTGCATCATGTTTCATCACACCCAGCTGACATGATCTTTAGTAACTGCAGATTTAAGGTCTGGCAGATTTTTTTTTTACACTACTTGGGGAAGAAAAATGCATTTTCTAGCTTGTTGAGAAAATTCTCTCCTTTCACAAAACCACCTCCAACCACTAGAATATGTGTCTTAGGGAACCCAGCTACAGAGTCCTTCAGGCATTAAAATTCCAAAGGCAATAGACACAGGCTTTAAACTTGTTTAAGTACCAGGTCTCAGACAAACACGAATTTAATCTCTCCTAGCAAAATATATTTTAATATATTTAATATATTTTAACAACAACAATCTTTCTAAATTCATAAAACTTTTAAACTCTGATGATTTGACTTTTAATGTTTATATTTTCATTCAAGCATTTTTTAATTGTTTTTCGAATTTGCCATTTAGTCTAGGAGACACTGTGATTAGGGGTGGGAATGAATGCTCTCTTGACTTATTTTGCTTATGACTCTGGGAAAGGACAGAATGTCTTAATAGGAATTCATCCAGATTCTAGAGTGCTACTTTTTCAACTACAGACTTCACACTGGTGAGTCTATCTTGTAAGATTATAACAAGTTTGTTCAACTCATTTGTTCATCTCATTTCAAGTTTGGTAATATCTTTGTTTGCATAAATCATATTCTAAGAAAAAAGAACTGAAAGGGAATTAGTCTGTGTGATGATTTAGACACCGAATCTCATCCAAAGACCTACATGTTGAAGGTGTGTTTCATAGAGTAGTGATATTAAGAGGTTTTGTGTACCTTTAAAAGGTTGGAACCTTAGTCCTTTGAGAGGATGTGCCCTCTTGATATCCTGGTAAATGAATTTTCTGAACTTAGGTCAGAAGAGTCATTCTGCTCTAATATATGCTCTATGCATAGAAGTTACAATTTCTTATAAAGAACATAAAACGTTTAAAAAAACATCTGAGTTTAAACTGTTTTTATCCATATCTGTAGAATGACACATTGACTCCTTTTTTACACTGACTGGCACTCTCTGTCCCACCTGAGCAGTGAACTCAGAACATAGAGATAATAAACATGGGACAACAGAATCTGATCTTACTCATGGATGACAGAAGGCACGCCTTTAATCACAGGCTACAGAACATATCTAAAGTCAAAGTTTCACTCTGAGTCTGGTTTTCTGGGTTGACATTGACTTAAATGTTTCTAAGTAAGATTTGATATACTGAACACAGAAGAAGTATATAAAGATAGCCTAGCAACTAGTAGGAAAAATATTGAGCTTTTAAAGCATTTGCATTCATTTGTCCTAACTTTCTGACTGTAATGATATGAAAAATATAATGAGACAATAAAATTAATAGGATTATACACAATTACATTTAATACACAAGTCTCAGATCCCTAGCTTGTGTGAGGAGGGGGAGTGGGGTAAAGAAAAAGGGTGATGCTCATAAATACCAAAGGCAAGCAGGATAGCTCCTGTCTTATTCCTGCTAGAACTCGCAGAAAATCTTCCTGAGACTTTGAACAATGGGCTAGGGCCCATGTCTCAGAACAGTTAAGACAGCTGGAGTTTACCAGAACTTAATGAATGGTCTATAATTATCTGCCTGAGCACCTGCAGATAAGCTCTAGTTGCATTATAACACATGCCCTCTTCTGCAGAAGGAAACAAAATGTTAACTTTAATAAACAGATTGTTCACCTATAATTTTAAATGAAAATTTCTCTCCAGTAGCTCTTAAGCTCTCAGACCCAAATTATCTCATTTAAGTTGAAAGCTTACCTCTCAGACAGAGTCCTCTACTTCAATTACAGAAGTAGCTGATTTTTAAAAAAAAGTCTTTTACACAAGGATATTTTGGATGCTGAGTAAACTCCAGAAAGATATGAGGATGTTTTAGCTTTCTTTGCATAGCATCCATATAAAGATGGCTAAGCATAAGGGTTTACATGTGATATCAATACAGGTAAATTTCTGAGGACAAGGTCTTACTCTCAGGACCCAACTACAAAGCCTGACATAGAAAAGACTCCGTAGGGAATGTCAAGTGCATGATAAAATCAAACACTGGCACTTTGAGATTTCTGAAGACTGCTAAATTTGCAGAAGTTCAGGGAAAAGACCTGGACATTATAATACCATACACAGACACACCAGTAGTGCAGAGAAAATACACCAAACAAAGATATTCTTTTGTAAATAAGGAGATTTACATACTAGAAAAGATAGGTACTATTTTGGAAAGCTGTAGAGGGGTGTGTGTGTCACTCTCCTGGGCACAGAAAGCAGAGGCAGAGTGTAAAACCAAGAATTATTCTTACCCTAGATTTCAGAGTTCATCTTTGGGGGACTTACCTGGAATGTCCCACAATCCTTTTTTGCCTTTCCCCTTTGGAATGGGAATGCCTACCTCATCACTGTACTTTGGAAGTATATAACTTTTTCATAAGTTCACAGCTGGAGATAAATTTTGGCACAGGATGAATTATTTCTCAAGTCTCACCATATTCTGGTTTAGATATTTAGAT
Source organism: Mus minutoides (assembly GCA_902729485.2). NCBI lineage: Eukaryota > Metazoa > Chordata > Mammalia > Rodentia > Muridae > Mus > Mus minutoides. The sequence continues at coordinate 1,187,298 of LR749536.1, forward strand.
GAGATTTTGGATTTTAGAGTTGATGCTGGAACAAAGAATTCTGTTGGGACAAAGTGAATGTATTTCATATGTCAGAAAGATAGTCATTAGGGGGCGATAGGGACAGAAGGTTATAAATCATATTTGTGTCACTCTCAAGATTCCTTCTGAAATTCTGAATCTATATAAGGAGTTGGTGTCTTTAAGAGGTAGTTAAGCCATGAGGGTAGAACTCTCATGAGTGAGGGCTGGAGAGGCAGCTGATTAGTTTAGAGCACAGGGAATGTGAGTTTACTTGGCAACACCCATATTGGGTGGCTCACAACTGCCAGTAACTCCAGCTGCAGGGATCAAATGACTCTAGTGTCCATGGGCACCTACACACAGGTGCACATGCCCATATTCAAACATACATACACATGTGTTAAGATAAATATTTTTTTAAAAAAAGATGAGAGTGGTGGGGGAAGAGAGGATGGATTTCTTTCTGGTCGTGTGAAAATTATACACACACACACACACACACACATATATATATATATATATAAAAGAAAGTCATCTGTAAACTCGAAAAGACGTTCTCCCCAAGGACTGGCTCAACTGGCAGCTTCAGGATGATCTTTCTAGCTTTTAGTACCATAGGAATATAATTCTTACAGCCTATGACTTCTTTCATAGAAGCCGAGTTAAGACATAACGCCCATACAGTAAAAATAATCAAAATAATTATTTGTTTGTTCAAAAATATTTAATAAATAAATAAAATTAGTTACAGTCTGTATCTATACAACCCTAGCTACAATCCTGCCTGTCTTATCAACTATAGATGCTATTACTACTCATATTGCATGATCATTAGCCTATCAATATTATTTATATGCTAAAGGGGAGCAGTGTTTTAATTTATTTTTTTTGTCAAGATCAGAGCACTGTACAACATGCAAATCAACATTTTCTTTCACATGGTTTTAACTTTCATTAACAAAAAAAATCCCCAAAATAAAAGCTATATTAATGTACTCCAATGACAAGAAAACTCCCAAGTAATATAAAGTACATCAAGATTTTTTTTTCTCTTGGCTCCACTTAGTAAATGACCACAGAGAAATGTCTGAAATCTCTAAAATGGTATTTTGGCTACAAATGCCACTTCACACTAACAGGTCTTTGTGCCCTCTAGACAAAAGGAAGCCTAGGGCCTCCTTAATTTTCCTTACCATGAAGTCAGCAGGAAGTACTGTAGTTATTTATAGCTACAGAGCCAAAGTACAGTGTGAAGCAGCTGTTTTGTTGCCGTTTTTACAAAGCAAAGCAAAAGTGAGTGACAGTGCCAGCCTTCCTTTCTGCTCAGAAGCCGCATTCCCTCTCCTCTCCCAGGGCTTCAACAGCACCGAGGCCAAAGCTGCCCTCAGATCGAACACTTTTTCTTTGTGAGCCCTCCCACTCACACAGAGCAAAGCAAGCCAGGGCTCAGTACTTTCTGTACCCTGGGACTGGTCATTTTTGCTACATTCTCTTTGTCCTTAAGATTCTCCTCTACCTTTTCCCTAGAATTAAACACAACACACTTTTTCTAAATCAGTAATAACCAAAACTTAATTTTGAGCTTCCACATGGAAGTAGGTATAGAAGAAAAAGAAGCTACTCATGTTATAGGTGTGCTCTGGAATATCCTCCCAAGGATGCATATGTTGAAGATTTTATCCCACTTGGTGATATCACTGAAAAATGATGGGGAACAATAGGAAGTTAGGCTTAACTGGAGGAAGTAGGTGATTGGACTACACCAGTTAAGAGCACACTGAGATTCTAGCCCTTCTTCTGTCTCTTTCTGCTTCATGTTGCCAGATAGTAAGCATGTCACTCCATCAGTTCTTCAATGGTGCAATGCAATTCTACCTTACAACAAGCCTAAAACAATGAACACAGTCAACCATGGTCTGAAACCCTTGAGGTAGTGATGGACAGTGATGAACATGGGATAGTGTAGATGACTTCAGGGCTACCAGGAACTGGAGCCAAAGTCCCAGTTAAGAAGACAAAGCTACTTTACTTCATCTCCTCAATACATTTACTCTGAAAGCCAGAGTGGTCTTTGACCCATTCCATTCTAATAAATATAAGTAACATAAATATAAACTTCAGCCAAAGTTCCCAGGACTCTTACCTGATCTGCTTGCCTTCTCTCATGTCATACAGAGAAAAGAAGACATCACTATCTTCACCAATGGTGTTATAGGTGAAACTCTTCAAGCTGAAGAAGAAATGATGTGGTACTGGCATTCGACAGGTTTCCCCATGTCTTGGGCGCACTGTATCTACCTATCAAGGAAAGCAAAATATTGTGATTTATATTTTATTTGCTCGTTATATTCATTATTAAGAAACAAAAAAATTACTAACTCACATTGTGCTGGCAAAGGGACTATTAAATAGGTAGACTGAAGATGTTTCCTCTGGCAATATGGACTACTACAGCAGGCTTAGACTGAGCTGATAAATGCCTCATGCATTGATTTATACTGGTAGGTGGTAACAGTTACCATTCTCCCTATCATTTTATCTCTTCCCAAATAATCTCTTTTTAGTTCCCCAGTCTATTTTCTTTTCTCTTTTTGGTCTTTTGAGACAGGGTTTCTCTGTGTAGCCCTGGGTGTCCTGGAACTCACTTTGTAGACCAGGATGGCCTCGAACTCAGAAATCCGCCTGCCTCTGCCTCCCAAGTGCTGGGATTAAAGGCATGCACCACCACTGACCGGCACCCAGTCTATTTTCTTAGAAAGATGCTGTAACATAATCAAGGTTTTAGGGAGGCAAACATGAGCTAAATACAATAATATACATGCTATGTAAATGTCAAAAAAGCCCATTGTTTCTATGTGGCTAAAATTTTTATTTACAAACTAGGCCCCTGAAAGGTGAATGGTATTTGTTGTTTCTTGATGTTTTCATGTATATGATCTCTCTTTTTTTTTTTTTTAAGATTTATTTTATTTATTATATGTAAGTACACTGTAGCTGTCTTCAGACACTCCAGAAGAGGGCGCCAGATCTTGTTATGGATGGTTGTGAGCCACCATGTGGATGCTGGGATTTGAACTTATCACCTTCGGAAGAGCAGTCGGGTGCTCTTACCCGCTGAGCCATCTCACCAGCCCTGTATATGATCTCTTAAAAGAAAGAGTTGAAGGAAAAGCAGGAAGTTTGGGGACGTTACTTACTTGGGATGTGCTCTGCTGTACACTCTGCCGGCTAGATAAATGCTATGGAAAAAGAAATATACAAAGAGTCACTCTGTGGTGGAGGAGACTAACTTTAATTAAGTCCCCTCTAACCTATTCAGCCTACTATGCCATTTACAGTTATTTCTCACTTAAAGAATATTATTCATACTCAATAGAGACAACTAAGGCTCAGAGCAATGGACTGGTTTGCTGAAGGTCATGCAACAAGAAGGTGGTATGGTCTGTACGTGAAGCCCAAGCCACTCTGTTCCTAATATCCATCCTACATGACGGTGGGTGCCGTTACAAGATTTCTGATTTGGCAATATTTTTCACACAGAATAATTTTCTGTGCTGTTGAAGGCAGTTTCTTCAGGCTTTCTGTTCCCTTATCACTGGCTGAAGCTACAAGATACAGATTACAATTTGAGTTCTATCACTTAGGCTGTGTACTTTTTTTTTTTTTTGAGAAACTAATTTTAAGTTCTTTGAAACAACAGCTATGTAACAATCCCCATCATACCTGCTAGACAGTGAAATCAGTATCTCTTATCAGATCAGCTATCCAAAGCTCTTTTCTTTTGCCAATAAGTAGTGGGAGTTTCAAAGGACAGATGAACAACTATTAATAAAAGGCTTTACTCAGCTATTAAAAACAATAAATATATGAAATTCCTAGGCAAATGGATGGATCTGGAGGCCATCATCCTGAGTGAGGTAACCCAATCACAAAAGAACTCACATAACATGCACTCACTGATATGTGGATATTAGCCCAGAAACCTAGACTACCCAAGATACAATTTACTAAACACATGAAACTCAAGAAGAAGGAAGATCAAAATGTGGACACGTCACCCCTTCCTAGAATTAAGAACAAAGTACACATTGAAGGAGTTACAGAGATCATGTGTGAAGCTGAATCCAAAAGATGGACCCAGTGACTGCGGCTGCCAGGGATCCATCCCATAATCAGCCACCAAACATAGACACTATTGCATATGCCAGCAAGATAGTGCTGAAAGGGCCCTGATATAGCTGTCTTGTGGGAGACTATACCAGTGCTTGGCAAACACAGAAGTGGATGCTCACAGTCAGCTATTAGATGGAACACAGGACTCCCAAGGAAGGAGCTAGAGAAAGTACCCAAGGAGCTGAAGGGGTCTTCAATCCTATACGTGGAAGAATAACAGGAACTAACTAGTATCCCCTGGGCTCATGTCTCTAGCTTCATATATAGAAGAAGATGGCCTGGTTGGCCATCATTCGGAAGAGAGGCCCCCTGGTCATGCAGACTTTATATGCCCCAGTACAGGGGAACGCCAGGGCCAAGATGTGGGAGTGGGTGGGTAGGGGAGCAGGACCGGGAGGGGGCAGGNTATAGGGAACTTTCTGGATAACACTTGAAATGTAAATGAAGAAAATATCTAATAAAAATTGGAAAAACAAAAAACAAACAAAAAATAAAATAAAATAAAAGGCTGTGCTTGCTAACCCTGCATTGTAGTTCAGTCCTGGAACCTCTGAACAGTTGAGCGTGAAGAGGACATGGAAGGGAGGAGGTGGTTGGAAACATAAAGGGTGACTCTTCAGATCTGGTCCCTTGTTGCTCTGAGGCAACACACAGGGTCTAAGATTAAAGCTTTGGAATGACGCTCTGGAGAAAGCAGGCCCCACAAGGTAGAAACTGCATGCAGAATGCAGTGCTGCGGTGGGCACCAGGAACTATGGGATTTCTTCTTGGCTTCCAAGTCCCTTTAAAAATTATAAACTCTTCAAGTTTTTAGCCAGGCTTCGTATAAATCTCACAGTACTGAGCCAGAAACATTCCAACCATTTTGCCCAAACTAAATCCAATCAGGAACTGAAACATGACGTCAGTGAGGAGGGCAAGCAGCTCCTTCACTGCTTGGGGCCTCTTCCTCCACACCTAGGTTGTGAAATTTGAAAAACAAAAACAAAAACAAACAAAACAAAACAACAACAACAAAAAACATCCAAAATAAAACGAAACAAAACAAAACCCAAAACAATACATCTTTCCAATAGAGATTCCAACTACAACATGAAGATTTGAACTTGTCTCATTTTCCCCAGGATACTGTCTCAGGCCATGAACATGTATGTGTATAAGCCAGAGGACAGTATTAAATTTCTTCTTCAGTTTTGCTCTACCTTAAATTTTGAAACAGGGCTCTCAATGAATCTAAAGCTCACCAACTTGCTAGGCTTGCTGGCCAATGAACTCCAAGGATCCCCTAGGAAGTTCTTTTGATGCTCAAATTACATACTGGGAGAAGATATTATATTGTAAGTTAGGAACTTAATTACTGAAGTCTGACTCTGGTTTTTAAATCTTGACTCATGTTTACTAGCTGGGTATTTTCTCATCTATAAACTGAATATAAAATTTTGTGCTTAATTCAACTTCATACAACTTTATATGGGGCTGGGCGGTGGTGGTGCACGCCTTTAATCCCACCACTTGGGAGGCAGAGGCAGGCAGATTTCTGAGTTCGAAGCCAGCCTGGTCTACAGACTGAGTGCCAGGACAGCCAGGGACACAGAGAAACCCTGTCTTGAAAAAACAAAACAACCTCCCCAAAACAAAACAAAACAAAACAGAACTTTATGTGGATAAGCTCTATAATAGCAATCATTTTAAGTGGAAATCCTGTCCAAGACCATCATGCTACCACAAGTATTTAATGCCTAGTGCTGGTAACTCAAGTATCGTTTCTCTGTCCTGCTTCCTTTCTGCCCTAAGGGTATGTAGCAGAACCCATTTGGTGCTTTACATGGCATGGATAAAAATTATTATCTCAGTAGAATTATTCTATTTCTTTAACAAACACATTTAACAGAAACTGGAAACATATGTCCCTCAACCAAAGAATGGATAAAAAAAATTGGTATATTTACACAATAGAGTATTATTCAGCTGTTTAAACAAATCACATCATGAAATTCACAGGCAAATGGATAGAACTAGAAAAATTCATCCTGAGTGAAACAAAGCAGACAGAGAGGCAAATACAGTATATATTTACTTAGTGGATATTAGCTATTTAAGTAAAGAATAATCACACTACAACCCACAGACCCAAAGAGGCTAAGAAACAAGGATCTAGTGGAAACACATGGATTTCCCTGGGAAGGGGAAATAGAATAGATTTTTGCAGGTAGACTGAGGGCAGGTGGAGAAAGATGAAGGAGGAACAGAGGGAGAGTGTAAATAGAGAGACAACTGAAACTGGGGTGCCAATGTGGAAACCTAGTGCAGTGCAAAGATCACTGAACCTATGAGGGTGACCCTAGCAAGGACTCCTACTAATAGAGAATACAGAGTCTGAACTGGCCATTTTCAGTAACAAGGCAAGGCTCCATAATTTGTCCTGCCTACAAGATGTGCTGAGACAGTGGTGGCTCAGAGTTTGTGGGAGATTGAGGACTTCTGCAAGGGCAGTACAGTAAGTATGTTCTCTTAAACACACCAGGCCCAATTTTCATATTATATTTCTGTGTATGTGCTATCATAAAATCCCTAAGTGGTGAATTTTTAAACTCAATTTTCTTCATTTTAGCTAATTATTTTTTGTTGTTTATTTCTGTTTTCAAGACTGGGTCTTTGCCTGTCCTGGAATTCACATATAGACCATGTTGACCTTAAACTCACAGATATCCATCTACCTGTGCCTCCCAAATACTGGGATTAAAAGTGTGTGCCCTATAACCAGTTTATTATATTGCTAATTCTTTCAATGTAAAAACAAATATACAAAACAAAAGAAAGTCAGAAGAGAAAAATAAAAGACTTGAATTTAAGCTTTCAGGATAAGTCAATATTTTGACAAAAAAATTAATAGAAAGAATTAATATATTTTAAAAGCTAAATATCTTTAAAGGCTTGCAATAAAAAATATTAGTTTTTTACCCATCTTTCTTGCTTCATAAAGATAAGCAATTTTAATTCCTGTTTTTCTGCAGAACTTATCAAATACTTCTAAGTGCTATATTTATACTGTTCTTCCTTTATCCAATTTTAAAATTATATAGTAAATTTTTATTACACCACTTTAAAATTTAAGTTCTAACATACAGTCTCTGGAATAACAACAGGTTTAAACAGACACGATTTTTTCCTAAATATTTTCTGTTACAAGTTGGTAGAATCCTTAGATTTAGAGCCTCCATTTCTTGTTGTACTTGTTCCCCCTTTTACTATTTGTAGACAACAATGAACGTTTTCTCCTACTTGCATCTTCCATGCGTTACTTGCTCTGTTCTCTAACCTTTATGTCACAATTTTCTTGTTTCTTTATGCATGGCTATCCAAAAGTGCTATGTGGAATCTGTTATCACTGGGTTTCATCATAGAATGGTTTAGAAAAGAAAGTAATCTTCTCTTCCAGATTCAAATATAGATAGTTTTCTGATGACTCTAGAATTGCTATAGCTAATCTTTACTCCTGAACCACAGGCTTTAAATGTTATTTTTGAAGATACACCAAACTTGAAAACAAAATATCCAGTATTCCTGGCTCTCCACTGCTTACCCCCAAATCTGATTCATATATTTAGTGCTCCACTGTACCTTCATCATCTGGGCAGATCAAATACAAGTGTTATTGTTCTCTAATCTATCTCCTCCCAGTACATACGCATGCCAATTCAATCTATCAATACCTCTGGCTCTAAAGCCAAAGTATACTCAGCAGCCAACAACTTCTTAGTCCTACTTCACTGTCCTAGTTCTAACCACAAGAATGAAATTAAGATCTCTTACTTACATGCCTTTTCTGTGGTTCTATTTTATGGTCATGACACTTTACTATTGTGTTTATCAGACTGCTGGAGAGAATTTAAATTGGGGCCTAAAAAGCTCTTCATAGTGAGGATGCTTACTCTTTCTTAGCCAAAATTATCAAATGTCTCACATTTTCTGGAACTGCCATTTCCTCAAATTGTTTCCTTACCTTTTCCAATTCCCAGAATATCAGTTGGTGATTCTAATAACATGAACATAAACCTTATTTATGCTATGTAGCATATGTAATGATAATTGTTTGTGATCTATCCACTAGATTAGAGCTTCTAAAATAGGTTCATGATAGCAAGCATTANCAAATGGATGGATCTGGAGGCCATCATCCTGAGTGAGGTAACCCAATCACAAAAGAACTCACATAACATGCACTCACTGATATGTGGATATTAGCCCAGAAACCTAGACTACCCAAGATACAATTTACTAAACACATGAAACTCAAGAAGAAGGAAGATCAAAATGTGGACACATCACCCCTTCCTAGAATTAAGAACAAAGTACACATTGAAGGAGTTACAGAGATCATGTGTGAAGCTGAATCCAAAAGATGGACCCAGTGACTGCGGCTGCCAGGGATCCATCCCATAATCAGCCACCAAACATAGACACTATTGCATATGCCAGCAAGATAGTGCTGAAAGGGCCCTGATATAGCTGTCTTGTGGGAGACTATACCAGTGCCTGGCAAACACAGAAGTGGATGCTCACAGTCAGCTATTAGATGGAACACAGGACTCCCAAGGAAGGAGCTAGAGAAAGTACCCAAGGAGCTGAAGGGGTCTTCAATCCTATACGTGGAAGAATAACAGGAACTAACTAGTATCCCCTGGGCTCATGTCTCTAGCTTCATATATAGAAGAAGATGGCCTGGTTGGCCATCATTCGGAAGAGAGGCCCCCTGGTCATGCAGACTTTATATGCCCCAGTACAGGGGAACGCCAGGGCCAAGATGTGGGAGTGGGTGGGTAGGGGAGCAGGACAGGGAGGGGGCAGGGTATAGGGAACTTTCTGGATAACACTTGAAATGTAAATGAAGAAAATATCTAATAAAAATTGGAAAAACAAAAAACAAACAAAAAATAAAATAAAATAAAAGGCTGTGCTTGCTAACCCTGCATTGTAGTTCAGTCCTGGAACCTCTGAACAGTTAAGCGTGAAGAGGACATGGAAGGGAGGAGGTGGTTGGAAACATAAAGGGTGACTCTTCAGATCTGGTCCCTTGTTGCTCTGAGGCAACACACAGGGTCTAAGACTAAAGCTTTGGAATGATGCTCTGGAGAAAGCAGGCCCCACAAGGTAGAAACTGCATGCAGAATGCAGTGCTGCGGTGGGCACCAGGAACTATGGGATTTCTTCTTGGCTTCCAAGTCCCTTTAAAAATTATAAACTCTTCAAGTTTTTAGCCAGGCTTCGTATAAATCTCACAGTACTGAGCCAGAAACATTCCAACCATTTTGCCCAAACTAAATCCAATCAGGAACTGAAACATGACGTCAGTGAGGAGGGCAAGCAGCTCCTTCACTGCTTGGGGCCTCTTCCTCCACACCTAGGTTGTGAAATTTGAAAAACAAAAACAAAAACAAAACAAAACAACAACAACAAAAAACATCCAAAATAAAACGAAACAAAACAAAACCCAAAACAATACATCTTTCCAATAGAGATTCCAACTACAACATGAAGATTTGAACTTGTCTCATCTTCCCCAGGATACTGTCTCAGGCCATGAACATGTATGTGTATAAGCCAGAGGACAGTATTAAATTTCTTCTTCAGTTTTGCTCTACCTTAAATTTTGAAACAGGGCTCTCAATGAATCTAAAGCTCACCAACTTGCTAGGCTTGCTGGCCAATGAACTCCAAGGATCCCCTAGGAAGTTCTTTTGATGCTCAAATTACATACTGGGAGAAGATATTATATTGTAAGTTAGGAACTTAATTACTGAAGTCTGACTCTGGTTTTTAAATCTTGACTCATGTTTACTAGCTGGGTATTTTCTCATCTATAAACTGAATATAAAATTTTGTGCTTAATTCAACTTCATACAACTTTATATGGGGCTGGGCGGTGGTGGTGCACGCCTTTAATCCCACCACTTGGGAGGCAGAGGCAGGCAGATTTCTGAGTTCGAAGCCAGCCTGGTCTACAGAGTGAGTGCCAGGACAGCCAGGGACACAGAGAAACCCTGTCTTGAAAAAACAAAACAACCCCCCCAAAACAAAACAAAACAGAACTTTATGTGGATAAGCTCTATAATAGCAATCATTTTAAGTGGAAATCCTGTCCAAGACCATCATGCTACCACAAGTATTTAATGCCTAGTGCTGGTAACTCAAGTATCGTTTCTCTGTCCTGCTTCCTTTCTGCCCTAAGGGTATGTAGCAGAACCCATTTGGTGCTTTACATGGCATGGATAAAAATTATTATCTCAGTAGAATTATTCTATTTCTTTCACAAACACATTTAACAGAAACTGGAAACATATGTCCCTCAACCAAAGAATGGATAAAAAAAAATTGGTATATTTACACAATAGAGTATTATTCAGCTGTTTAAACAAATCACATCATGAAATTCACAGGCAAATGGATAGAACTAGAAAAATTCATCCTGAGTGAAACAAAGCAGACAGAGAGGCAAATACAGTATATATTTACTTAGTGGATATTAGCTATTTAAGTAAAGAATAATCACACTACAACCCACAGACCCAAAGAGGCTAAGAAACAAGGAAGGATCTAGTGGAAACACATGGATTTCCCTGGGAAGGGGAAATAGAATAGATTTTTGCAGGTAGACTGAGGGCAGGTGGAGAAAGATGAAGGAGGAACAGAGGGAGAGTGTAAATAGAGAGACAACTGAAACTGGGGTGCCAATGTGGAAACCTAGTGCAGTGCAAAGATCACTGAACCTATGAGGGTGACCCTAGCAAGGACTCCTACTAATAGAGAATACAGAGTCTGAACTGGCCATTTTCAGTAACCAGGCAAGGCTCCATAATTTGTCCTGCCTACAAGATGTGCTGAGACAGTGGTGGCTCAGAGTTTGTGGGAGATTGAGGACTTCTGCAAGGGCAGTACAGTATGTTCTCTTAAACACACCAGGCCCAATTTTCATATTATATTTCTGTGTATGTGCTATCATAAAATCCCTAAGTGGTGAATTTTTAAACTCAATTTTCTTCATTTTAGCTAATTATTTTTTGTTGTTTATTTCTGTTTTCAAGACTGGGTCTTTGCCTGTCCTGGAATTCACATATAGACCACGTTGACCTTAAACTCACAGATATCCATCTACCTGTGCCTCCCAAATACTGGGATTAAAAGTGTGTGCCCTATAACCAGTTTATTATATTGCTAATTCTTTCAATGTAAAAACAAATATACAAAACAAAAGAAAGTCAGAAGAGAAAAATAAAAGACTTGAATTTAAGCTTTCAGGATAAGTCAATATTTTGACAAAAAAATTAATAGAAAGAATTAATATATTTTAAAAGCTAAATATCTTTAAAGGCTTGCAATAAAAAATATTAGTTTTTTACCCATCTGTCTTGCTTCATAAAGATAAGCAATTTTAACTCCTGTTTTTCTGCAGAACTTATCAAATACTTTTAAGTGCTATATTTATACTGTTCTTCCTTTATCCAATTTTAAAATTATATAGTAAATTTTTATTACACCACTTTAAAATTTAAGTTCTAACAAACAGTCTCTGGAATAACAACAGGTTTAAACAGACACGATTTTTTCCTAAATATTTTGTTACAAGTTGGTAGGATCCTTAGATTTAGAGCCTCCATTTCTTGTTGTACTTGTTCCCCCTTTTACTATTTGTAGACAACAATGAACGTTTTCTCCTACTTGCATCTTCCATGCGTTACTTGCTCTGTTCTCTAACCTTTATGTCACAATTTTCTTGTTTCTTTATGCATGGCTATCCAAAAGTGCTATGTGGAATCTGTTATCACTGGGTTTCATCATAGAATGGTTTAGAAAAGAAAGTAATCTTCTCTTCCAGATTCAAATATAGATAGTTTTCTGATGACTCTAGAATTGCTATAGCTAATCTTTACTCCTGAACCACAGGCTTTAAATGTTATTTTTGAAGATACACCAAACTTGAAAACAAAATATCCAGTATTCCTGGCTCTCCACTGCTTACCCACAAATCTGATTCATATATTTAGCGCTCCACTGTACCTTCATCATCTGGGCAGATCAAATACAAGTGTTATTGTTCTCTAATCTATCTCCTCCCAGTACATACGCATGCCAATTCAATCTATCAATACCTCTGGCTCTAAAGCCAAAGTATACTCAGCAGCCAACAACTTCTTAGGACTTCCACTGTCCTGGTTCTAACCACAAGAATGAAATTAAGATCTCTTACTTACATGCCTTTTCTGTGGTTCTATTTTATGGTCATGACACTTTACTATTGTGTTTATCAGACTGCTGGAGAGAATTTAAATTGGGGCCTAAAAAGCTCTTCATAGTGAGGATGCTTACTCTTTCTTAGCCAAAACTGTCAAATGTCTCACATTTTCTGGAACTGCCATTTCCTCAAATTGTTTCCTTACCTTTTCCAATTCCCAGAATATCAGTTGGTGATTCTAATAACATGAACATAAACCTTATTTATGCTATGTAGCATATGTAATGATAATTGTTTGTGATCTATCCACTAGATTAGAGCTTCTAAAATAGGTTCATGATAGCAAGCATTAGGAATACTCTCCACTAACCAGTACTATGCTCCCTAAAAGTATTTCATTCTCTTAAGGGTTTTTTAAAGTTGCAGTTTACATTATGAAGTCCCTTAGTCTGAACTTCTCACCTTACATTTCTACTATATTTTACACCACAATATTGCTTTAAAAACAAAAACAAACTTATCATTCAGCACGTAAAATATAATTGTGGTTATCAGTCAACCCAGTAGATTTTTTTCACTAAAATGGATACTTAGATCTACTGATTTTTTACTTTATGCCTAAAATATTATACACACTTAGTTATACACATGTCATATTCCTATAATTATTTAGGTATTATACAGAAACACATGGTCTATTGCTAAAAGTGGCTAAATATGGTTAACCATGTTACACAACTACTAAATAATATGGAGGGATTAAGGTTTGTCTTTTTCATTAAGTACCCCTTTAGTCTGAGTTTATAACTCAATCTCATAACTAGAAAAAAATCACACTAATTAGAGCTCAATTTTACTTGTTCAATATATTTTTATAATAACCAACATACATCTAAGGATCAATCAGATATTTACAGGCTTCCTCATCCATGGCGTTCACCCTAAGAATGGAAACCTTTATATGTTAAGAGTACTTTAGTTCCTACCATTTTCTATCTGCTTACAGATAACATGTAAGCACTATGAAAATGGTGATTGAGAGAAAGATCCTGAATATGCTTCTAACAACAGCATGTCTCTAGAATTAGTATATTATTTCTAGAGTCACTAACTCTTTTCTCAATCACTGTTTCAACTAAAAAGCAGTTCTTTGCAACTTTAATCATCTTTTCATCATAGAAAGAAAGACGGGTGTATAATGTTATTATCTACTGTAAGAGGCAGAAGAGTCATCAAGGCAGAATTAACAGAGAAGTAATCCCTAGAAAGGACAGTGAGCTCAACATCTCTGTCTTGTATTTCCATTTGGAAAGTATGACATCAAAGTACTTCTAAAAGTAGTACTAACTACTAGTACAAACTGGTTACATCTTAAATCTGTGGACAGAAGCAAAAGGACAGTTTTAAAATGCTGCTTTAAAAATAATCACAATCTACAGCATTATCATGGAAAACAAAGGAGAAAAATGAAATGTGAAAACACAACCCATCCCTTGTTACCATTTCTTACCATTTTATAGAGATCTGAGACGCTAATCTGGTCTGAATCCACTACTTCAAAGTCCTTCCGAGGCACCAAGTCCAGGCCCAAATGCCTAATAAAGAGAAAGACCACTCTCAGAATTGCAAGTCCTCAGATTGTGCATCTCTCCATAGAACTAGAAACCTATACCTGTCATGATTCATGGTTCTGGAGACAGGGCTTTGGGCACTGCCCTAGAAAAGATATGCTTCTGTCTAGCAACATCTAACTGTGTTCACTTTGGGGGACATAACTGAAGCAAGGAATTGTAAGACACAATTCTGGTTACCAAGCAGTTCCCCTTGTAACTATAAAAGAAACCCTTTCATTCAGTATGTTTATAATAATACTTTATTTCATTAAAAATACTTTTTGTTAGACAAATAACAAGCCATTTTTATTTTTCTATTTCTCCCACCATACTGGTATGTTCAAGGTTCAATTATACATTATTTTCATTAAAAGAGAAAAGTCAACACATAAAAATCATATGCCAGCACCTATCATGGTGGCACACATCTTTAATCTCAGCACTCAAAGGCCAATCAGGCAAACCTCAGTGACTTTAAGTCCAGTCTGGACTACAAAGCAGGTTCCAAGCCAGCCAGGCCTATACATAGAGGCTTGGACTCAACAAAAAACAAAACAAACGATAACATGTACTAGAAATGCTTTTTAGTTTAGGTGTATATTGTTTCCAATTTAATACTAACATTGGTAAGTACTGAACACATATAAGCTGTATATCTTTAACATCAGACAGAGAGTTAAGGAATACTATTACTCAAGCAACACTATTTAGAAGACACGGTATCATTTTGGACAGGAAAAAAAGTGATGGTAATTTTCAGTTGATTGTGTGTTAGCATTAAGAAGTGGAAAGAACTCCAGACATGATTTATACTCAATAAATGTTAATCTCCTTCTCACAGTCTCAGATACTACCTATAAACCTGAAGATCAATAAAGTCACAGGGTACTGAACTTCTGAAATAAGATTGTGACACTAGATTGGGGGAGATCCTGTGTGAGTTTTTTTCTAAAAATAGACAGCTATACTTATCAGAGTTTCAGAGATGGCTCTATGATCCCTGACCTCAAGTAAGGCTATAAATATCTATGCGTGATCATCTGTGGTGATTTTGAAAAGCATTCTCACCAATGGACAGATCTTGGAAACAGAATCTAAACAGAGACACATGGACACTAACAGAAGTTATGAAACAAATGGATTTAATAGATATCTACAGAACATTTTATCCTACAACAAAAGCATATACCTTCTTCTCAGCGCCAATGGCACCTCCTACAAAATTGACCATATAATTGGTCATAAAACAGGCTTCCACAGATACAAAAATATTGAAATTGTCCCATGCATCCTATCTGACCACCATGGACTAAGGCTGATCTTCAATAGCAACATAAATAATAGAAAGCCAACAGTCATGTGGAAACTGAACAACACTCTACTTAATGATTCCTTGGTCAGGGATGAAATAAAGAAAGAAATTAAAGACTTTTTAGAGTTTAATGAAAATAAAGCCACAACATACCCAAACTTATGGGACACAATGAAGGCAGTCCTAAGAGGAAAAATCATAGCCCTGAGTGCCTCCAAAAAGAAACTAGAGAGAGCATACACTAGCAGCCTGACAGCACACCTAGAAGCTCTAGAACTAAATGAAGCAAATTCACCCTAGAGGAGTAGACAGCAGGAAATAATCACACTAAGGGCTAAAATCAATCAAGTGGAAACAAAAAGAAAGATTCAAAGAATCAATCAAACCAGGAGCTGGTTCTTTGATAAAATCAACAAGATAGATAAACCCTTAGCCAGACTAACTAGAGGGCACAGACAGTATCCTAATTAACAAAATCAGAAATGAAAAAGGAGACATAATAACAGAATCTGAGGAAATCCAAAACATCATCATATCCTACTACAAAAGGCTATACTCAACAAAACTACAAAACCTGGATGAAATGGACAACTTCCTAGACATATACCAGGTACCAAGTTAAACCAGGATCAGATTAACAATCTAAACAGTCCCATTTCCCCTAAAGAAATAGAAGCAGTCATTAGTAGTCTCCCAACCAAAAAAAGCCCAGGACCAGATGAGTTTAGTGCAGAGTTCTATCAGACCTTCAAAGAAGACCTAATTCTAACTCTCCTCAAACTATTCCACAAAATAGAAACAGAAGGTACTCTACTCAATTCATTCTATGAAGCCACAGTTACTCTAATACCTAAACCACACAAAGAGCCAACAAAGAAAGAGAACGTCAGACCAATTTCCCTTCAGAATATCGATAGAAAAATATTCAATAAAATCCTCACAAACCGAATCCAAGAACACATCAAAATTATCATCCATCATGACCAAGTAGGCTTCATCCCAGGGATGCAGGGATGGTTTAATATATGGAAATCCATCAACGTAATCCACTATATAAACAAACTCAAAGACAAAAACCACATGATCATCTCATTAGATGCTGAGAAAGCATTTGACAAAATCCAAAACCCTTTCATGATAAAAGTCTTGGAAAGATCAGGAATTCAAGGCCCATACCTAAACATAATAAAAGCAATATATATCAAACCAGTAGCCAACATTAAACTGAATGGAGAGAAACTCGAAGCAATCCCACTAAAATCAGGGACCAGACAAGGCTGCCCACTTTCTCCCTACCTATTCAATATAGTACTTGAAGTCCTAGCCAGAGCAATTCGACAATGAAAGGAGATCAAGGGGATACAAATTGGAAAGGAAGAAGTCAAAATATCACTATTTGCAGAAGATATGATAGCATATATAAGAGACTCCAAAAAGTCCACCAGAGAACTCTTAAACCTGATAAACAGCTTCAGTGCAGTAGCTGGATATAAAATTAACTCAAACATATCAATGGCCTTTCTCTACATAAAGGATAACCAGGCTGAGAAAAAAATTAGGGAAACAACACCCTTCACAATAGTCGCAAATAATATATAATACCTTAGTATGACTCTACCTAAGGAAATGAAAGATCTGTATGATAAGAACTTCAAGTCTCTGAAGAAAGAAATTGAAGAAGATCTCAGAAGATGGAAAGATCTCCCATGCTCATGGATTGGCAGGATTAATATAGTCACAATGGTTATCTTGCCTAAAGCAATCTACAGATTCAATGTAATCCCCATCAAAATTCCAACTCAATTCTTCACTGAGTTAGAAAGAGCAATTTGCAAATTCATCTGGAATAATAAAAAACCTAGGATAGCAAAAACTATTCTCAACAATAAAAAAAACCTCTGGGGGAATCACCATCCCTGACCTCAAGCTGTACTACAGAGCAATTGTGATAAAAACTGCATGGTACAGATACAGCGACAGACATGTAGATCAATGGAATAGAACTGAAGACCCAGAAATGAATCCACACACCTATGGTCACCTGATCTTTGACAAGGGAGCAAAAACCATCCAGTGGAAAAAACAGCATTTTCAACAAATAGTGCTGGCACAACTGGCAGTTATCATGTAGAAGAATGGGAATTGATCCATTCTTATCTCCTTGTACAAAGCTCATGTCTAAGTGGATCAAAGACCTCCACATAAAACCAGAGACACTGAAATTTATAGAGGAGATAGTGGGGAAAAGCCTCTAAGATATGGGCACAGAGGAAAAATTCCTAAACAGAACAGCAATGGCTTGTGCTCTAAGATCAAGAATTGACAAATGGGACCTCATGAAATTGCAAAGCTTCTGTAAGGCAAAAGACACTGTCAAGAAGACAAAAAGGCCACCAACAGATTGGGAAAGGATTTTTACCAATCCTAAATCTGAAAGGGGACTAATATCCAATATATACAAAGAGCTCAAGAAGCTGGACTCCAGAAAATAAAAAAAAAATAATAATAAATCACATTAAAAATGGGGTACATACCGAAAAATCCAGCAATACCTCTACTGGGCATATACTCAGAAGATATTCCAACTGGTAACAAGGACACATGCTCCACTATGTTCATAGCAGCCTTATTTATTATAGCCAGAAGCTGGAAAGAACCCAGATGTCCCTCAACAGAGGAATGGATACAGAAAATGTGGTACATTTACACAATGGAGTACTACTCAGCTATTAAAAACAATGAATTTATGAAATTCTTGAGCAAATGGATGTATTTGGAGGATATCATCCTGAGTGAGGTAACCCAATCACAAAAGAAGTCACTTAATATGCACTCACTGTTAAGCGGATATTAGCCCAGGAACCTAGAATACCCAAGATACAATTTCCAAAACACAAGAAAATCAAGAAAGTCCAACGCATGGATACTTCATTCCTCCTTAGAATATGGATTAAAATATACATGGAAGGAAGTACAGAGACAAAGTGTGGAACTAAAATGAAAGGATGGACCATCCAGAGAGTGCCCCACCCAGGTGGTCCATCACATAGTCAACCACCAAATGCAGACACTACTGCATATGCCAGCAGGACATTGCTGAAAGGAGCCTGATAGAGCTTACTCCTGTGAGGCTTTGACAGTCCCTGACAAATACAGAAGTGGATGCTCACAATCATCTATAGGGCAGAACATAGGGTCCCCAACATAGGAGCCAGAGAGAGAACCCAAGAGCTGTAGGGGTCTGCAACCCTATAGGTGGAACAACAATATGAACTAATCAGAACCCCCAGAGCTCACGTATCTAGCAGCATATGTATTAGAAGTTGGCCTTGTTGGCCATTACTGGGGAAGAAAGGCCCTAGGTCTAGCAATGTTTGTAAGCCCCAGTACAGGGAAATGCCAGGGCCAAGTAGTGGGAGTGGGTAGGTAGGGGAGCAGGGCAGGGGGGTATAGGGGACTTTTGGGATAGCACTTGTAATGTAAATGAAGAAATTATCTAATAAAAAATAAATAAAATTAAAAGGAAAAAATGGGGTACAGAGATAAACAAAGAATTCTCAACTGAGGAATACCGAATGGCTGAGAAGCACCTGAAAAAATGTTCAACACCCTTAATCACCAGGGAAATGCAAATCAAAACAACCTTGAGATTCCACCTCACACCAGTCAGAATGGCTAAGATCAAAAATTCAGGTGACCATTTGTCAGGCCAAATGTTGACATCAGTCTAAAATGTGCTCTATTTATTCTGCTCCTTTACAATTCCCTGTCCAGGCAGTAATTACCTGAGGTAGGGCCATGGCTGTGAACCTGACACATTACCCAGAAGTCTGAAGAACTGCAAATAACTTTGTGAATTGCTTGATTTGGACTTGGGAGCTTTGTGTTGAAACAGAGAAACTTGTTTTTATAGCAAATGGTTTGAAATTTTGCAAACTACAGGTTCTGAGATACAAATACTTTCCATGACCTAAAAAAAAAAAAAAAAAATTCAGGTGACAGCAGATGCTGGTGAGGATGTGGAGAAAGAGGAACACTCCTCCATTGCTGGTGGGACTGCAAGCTTATACAACCACTCTGGAAGTCAGTCTGGAGGTTCCTCAGAAAATTGGACATAGTACTGCAGGAAGATCCAGCAATACCTCTCCTGGCAATATACCCAGAAGATGTTCCAACTGGTAATAAGAACACATGCTCCACTATGTTTATAGCAGCCGTATTTATAATAGCCAGAAGCTGGAAAGAACCCAGATGTTCCTCAACAGAGGAACGGATACAGAAAATGTGGTACATTTACACAATGGAATACTACTCTGTTATTAAAAACAGAATCTTAGAATACTCAAGATACAATTTGCAAAACACAAAATCAAGAAGGAAGACCAGCGTGTGGATACTTCATTCCTTCTTAGAATAGGGAGCAAAATACCCATGAAATGAGTTACAGAGACAACGTTTGGAGCTAAGACGAAAGGATGGACTAAGCAGAGACTACCCCACCCGGGGATCCATCCCATAATCAGTCACCAAACCCAGACACTATTGCATATGCCAGCAAGTTTGATGAAGGGACCCTGATATCGCTGTCTCATATGAGGCTATGCCAGTGCCTGGCAAATACAGAAGTGGATGCTCACAGTCATCTATATGATGAAACACAGGGCCCACAATGGAGAAGCTAGAAAAAATACCCAAGGAGATGAAGGGGTCTGCAACCCTATAGGTGGAACAGCAATATGAACTAACCAGAACCCCTAGAGCTCGTGTCTCTAGCTGCATATGTAGCAGAAGATGGCCTAGTCAGCCATCATTGGGAAGAGAGGCCCCTTGTTATTGCAAACCTTATATTCCCCAATACAGGGAACGCCAGGGCCAAGAAATCGGAGTGGGTGGGTAGGGGAGCAGGGTGTGGGGAGAGTATAGGGAACTTTTGGGACAGCATTTGAAATGTAAATTAAGAAAAATATCTAATAAATAGAGTAAAAAAAAGAAAAGCATTCATCTCAGAATAAGAGTAACTTATAAGGTCCTCTTCTTCAAAATGGATATAATAATTATAAATATCAAGCAAAGCCTACAGTCTCTTTGCTGTTCTCTTACAAGCCACCTCCCAAATTAATTGTCTATATTTCTTTTGGCTGTATAAATAATTTTGAAATTTATAAGTTGTTCTAAAAACCATAGTATAGTGTAAAAACATCAAATAAACAATCCTACTAATAGAGAGATTGAGATAGGAGAAGCCTGATTTCAAGACCATTATGTGGCACACAGCATGACACTGTCATGTACAAACAAACATAAAGTGTATATGGATTGTACAATATTGGATCTATTTTCTCCCATTACCAAATTACAGTGACCACGTGATGACAGCTGTCAAACTTCTAATTCCTCATATTTTTGAATTTCAATCAATTAGGATATGTTGGTAATATTAATTTTCATATTAAGAGATATTAAGAAAAAGTGATTGTTACTTCCTGTTAGTTTTCTTGTTAGAGGTGGAATTATGTTTATGTGGCTATCTTCTTTTGGGTTTGTTGAAAGATTACTTTCTTGCTTCTTTTAGGTTGTAGTTTCACTCCTCGTGTTGGTGTTTTCCATCTATTATCCTTATAGGGCCGTATTCGTAGAAAGGTATTTTTTATATTTGGTTTTGTCATGGAATATCTTGTTTTCTCTGTCTTTGGTAATTGAGAGTTTTGCTGGGTATAGTAGCCTGGGCTAGCATTTGTGTTCTTTTAGTGTCTGTATTACATCTGCCCAGGATCTTCTAGCTTTCTTAGTTATTGGTGAGAAGTCTTGTGCAATTCTGATAGGTCTGCCTTTATATGTTATTTGACCTTTTCCCCTTACTGCTTTTAACATTCTTTCTTTCTTTAGTGCATTTAGTGTTTTGATTATTATGTGATGGGAGGAATTCCTTTTCCGGTTCAGTCTATTTTGAGTTCTGTAGGCTTCTTGTATGTTCATGGGCATCTCTTTCTTTAGGTTAGGGAAATTTGGTTTTCTCATTGTGTCCTGGATTACCTGGATATTTTGGGTTAGGAGCTTTTTGCGTTTTCTTTCACTGTTGTATCAATATTTTCTATGGTATCTTCTGCACCTGAGATTCTCTCTTCTATCTCTTGTGTTCTGCTGGTGATGCTTGAATCTATGACTCCTGACCTCTATGTTTAGATGCTGCATCCTTTCCTTTGCCTGTTCGTGTATTCCTGTAACTCTTTTAGGGATTTTTGTGTTTCCTCTTTAAGAGCTTCTGTTTACCTGTGTTCTCCTGTATTTCTTTAAGGGAGTTATTTATGTCCTTAAAGTCCTCTATCATCATCATGAGTTTTAGATCTGAATCTTGCTTTTCCGGTGTGATGGTGTATCCAGGACTTGCTTTGGTGGGAGAATTGGGTTCTGATGATGCTAAGTAACCTTGGTTTCTGTTGCTTACGTTTCTGTTAGTTACACTTGCCTCTTGCCACCTGGCTATCTCTAGTGCTACCTGCCCTTGCTATATCTGACTGGAGCCTGTCCTTCCTGTCATCCTGGTTGTGTCAGAACTCCTACAAGTCAAGCTGTCTCTGTGATCCTGTGATTCTGTGATCCTGTGATCCTGAGATCCTGGGTGTTTCTGAGCTCCTAGAAGTCAAGCTGCTTCTGGGATCCTCTGATCCTGAGATCCTGGATGTTTCCGAGCTCCTGGGATTTAAGCTGCCTTTGGAACCTTGAGATCCTGGTGTGACCAAGCTCCTGGGATCCTGAGATCCTCTGATCCTGGGCTTGTTAGTAGAGTGCCTGAGAGTGGAGCTGCCTCTGGGTATTGTGGGGATGGTTGTGGAGTTAGGGCCCAAGGTCTGCTCAGGGTGCCAGCCCAGACATACCAGAAGGAACCTGGCTTTATTTCATTTTTAATTAAGTGTATGCTCTAGTTGTCTGCTTGAAGGATACATGCATGTTACAGCAGTTGCCTGAAGAGGCCAAAAGAGAGCATCGGCGGCTCCCCTGGAGCTGGAATTACAGGTAGTTGTATGCACTCTTGACTGTTGATCAGTCTCCCTGGCTCTACTAGGATCATTTTCAATTCAGAAAGAAAAGTTTGCAAAAGTTAAAGTAGGAATTATTCTTATTTGAAGAAAGTAAAGCTACTGCATAAGGAAATACAATTATTACATGTTCACTGAGAAAAGGGTTTCTGAAAAAGAGGTTTCTGGCTATCTGCTCCTATAAATTACTTCACAGACTGAACTGAAATGTAAGGAACTGTCAGGATGATCTCTTTCATCTTCAAAGTGCGGGAGCAGTACAGCAGAACAACAATGTCAGATCACATGGTTTGTACCTTACTGTTTCCAGGAACTCACAATGACTGATATTCTCATTGCTATTTTGAGGACTGATGCATGTAAACAATCACCAGTGTATGGCAGTGTACACAGCTACTGAAATTATAATTTACTCCTACTATGTGTAATATCATCAAGCCCTTCCAACTCTCCCCTTTGCTACACCCTCTCTCCCTTCTGCAGTAGAGTTAATAAGTTATTTGGGCTGACCATAACTTTTGATCCCCCATGCTTCGGCCTCCTAAGTAGTTACAGTTATAGGCCTGCCTGTACTATGAAATCCAGCTAGACACATTTTGTTTTGAGAGATTAAAAGTACCATTTTGAGGATGAGAGCTGAATTTTCCTCAAGTTTGGTTTATCTTGATTTGGAAGTATAGTATTTCCATTATATTTATTAGCTTACTAGTGATAATTGTCTAAATACTAATGGCTAATGTTAGCATTCTGTCTAAGCTCCACCCCACAGTTACCTGGCAACAGTCAGGTATGCCAGACTCACTATAAAAGGGACTGCTTGGCCCTTCCCCTCTCCCTCCCCCTTTCCCTCTTCTTCTCCCTCTTCTTCTCCCTCTTCCTCTCCCTCCCCCTCTCCCTCTCCTGCTCTAGCTCTGTCCCCTGCCTCCCCATTCCCCTCCCCTCTCTACCCTCCTCCCTCTCTCCCTCTGTCTCTCCCTCCATCTCTCTGTCTCTGTCTCTACTGTTCTCTCAACTCCCTTCCCCATGCTCTGAATAAAATGTCTTCTATAGTATTCTATTCATGTCGCTAGTCCCTTAGTGGGAAGGCAAACCTCAGCATAGGCCTGCAGAGGCACCCCCTTCCCCCACACTGACTGCACACCCACCAAACATATCCATTCTCTCCCTTATCTTTTTATAAAACACAACAGTTACAAGTTACTGTACTTATAACAGTTTGGTTCTAATAGTTTAAGGACTAATTCCATGTCAGCACTTCAATCAAAGGAAAAAATACCAATTGGTTAATGAGTTACCAGTAGGCATGGCAGGAGTTCATGCTAGTTCAAAAATACATTTATGTACTAACTTCCAAGGGCAGGCATTGTACTAATTGCAAAATACAATGATAGGAGGAGAGGAAAGGGAAGAGAAGAGTAGGAGGGGAAACAAAGAGTAAGGGGGACACTGAAAGAAAAGTGAGGCAGACAGGTAGAAAAGGGGAACCAAGAGACTGGTTGGTCTGCAACTAAACTTCAAGGATTTATTTAATTATTTATTTATTCATTTATTGGACCATACACAGTCAAAGCAGAATAAGAAGGGCTGCTAAGTACACAGCCTCCAACCCCAGAAGAACCTAAGAAGTCAGTAGGTAGTCTGCTTTCATATGTCCTGAGAGAGAAAAAATAACCATACCTCTTATAAATCTATGCAGAAGAAAATCATTCAGTGACACCTTTTGCATATTATAAACATGTGGAGAGCTTTGGGGTCACCTCTATAAATTTGGCAAGATTTTAACATTGGGCTCAGACAAGGAAGTAGGCAGAGTTAAGAATGTTTACACTTGGGTAAACACAGCCTGGAATGTGTGCCTTTCCTTTTATCTTCTTCATCCTGATAAGCCCCTATAAACATTTACTAAGTAGCATTGTTTATTGCCTTGTTTGATTACTTTGTCTCTCTCTGCAAGTACCTAGAATGGTATAAAAGCCGAGAAAAACAAATCTGCTTCAGCCTTAGCACTGGCCGGAGTCATGTTACAATGTTGTCTAACCACCGCCTTTTTCTCTTCAATCCTCTCTCTAGCTAGAGACCCTGTTGACTGAGCTGGCTTGGTCATAAACCAAGCTACTGCTTATGATATTTTTAGTGTAGAGTGAAAAAAAATTAAATGAACCAATTATAAGTTTATAATTCTAATTCTTTTATTTGTTTCAGACCAAGTCTCACAATGTAGCTTAGCCTGGCCTTGAGTTTATAATTATCTTAAGACTCAGCATCCTGAGTGTCAGGCTTGTTTGTGCCTGCCTCTCTGCCCAGCTTTTGTTCTTTCTTAATCTCACATTCTCTTTATAATTTCTCTCCTCCCCTTTCTTTTTTACTTCCACTATCAATATCATTTTTACAGCAAAATGTACAGAAACAATTTTAATTCAACAATAGTTTTCTTAATACTTGCATATTATTGAAATC
The DNA here is from genome assembly GCA_902729485.2 of Mus minutoides. NCBI lineage: Eukaryota > Metazoa > Chordata > Mammalia > Rodentia > Muridae > Mus > Mus minutoides. The sequence goes on from LR749536.1 coordinate 1,212,123, forward strand.
TGACCTTTCTACCTAAAGAATCCAACACATAAAATCCTCTAACTTTAAAAAGTGTGCAGGGCAGCACAGCACATGCAGGTTTGCCGCACCATTCTGGTTGTTCATAAGCACTGGAACCAGATGGGACTGTTGGTTGCCTCCCTCCTTTGGAAGCTTTCATGGCACCTCTGCCATCATGCAAGCAAGTGAATTTCTCTTTACAAGAGACAGGGACATTATAGAAAACCATAACCAATCAAAGTGCAGAGCTGTGGAGCCCATTCCTAATGGGTACATCAACAAAAACGAAACAAAAATGACAGCAACAACAACAACAAACCAAAAAAATTCTCATACTTAAAGCTCAGGAAACATGGCAAATGAGGGGGCATAAGGATTCTAAGAGCCAGAGGAACAGGAAGTCTGAGAGTGTTTTCTAGTAATCTCAAAAGCTCCACCCATAAAGCATGACCAACATGACTGCAAACCACGAGCTGAGCAAGGCAACAATAACAGACACACTAAATGCTCAAATAGCTGAGGGACAAGGCCCAACTCTACACAAAGAAATACAGGCAACTAAAGAATGCACAGAGTGGAGAAACAGTCTTCTCCAGGGAAGACCATACAATAGGTTATGCAATACCAAATGGTTGGCCCTGAAAACATACATATAATCATACAGACTGAGCAGGTTGTATTTAGGTGTATATATACACATATGTGTACATATATATATGTATATTAGCATACATATGTATGAAACAACAATTAATATAAAGAAGCCATGGATTTGAAAGAGACAAGCAAGAACATATACAAGGGTTTGAAGGGAAGAAAGAAAAGGGAGAAATAATGTAATATAATATTAAAAATTATTTCTCCTTTGAGTACTTTCATAAGGCAAAAACCAGTTTACTCATACCAATTCTGAATTGGTACAATTTTAATTTACCTATTTTATATTTACTATAGTGATGAAATTAGAGGTTTACGGATCAGTCTCTATGGAAAGAACTACAAATTAATTAATGAATTGAACTTAATTTCTAGTACATTATTTTTTAGCTCCTTGCATTGGATATAATTATTGGACTTACTCTTTATATAAGCTACTTTAGGAGAGAGAAGGAACAGCTAGCTCATTCATCTCTCCCCGCCCCCCCATATCTGATCCTCTTCCCTTTTTCCTCCCCCTCCTCTCTCCCATCCAGAGGCCTCCCTCTCTCTGCCTCCCATGATTATTTCCTTCCTCCAAGTGGGATTGAAACCTCTTCACTTAGTTATTTTGGCTTGTTACACTTCTTAAAGTCTGTAGATTGTCCTAGGTGCTCTGTACTTTTTGGCTAATATCCACTTATCACTTAATTGGTGTGAGGTAGAATCTCAGGGCTGTTTTGATTTGCATTTCTCTAATGATTGAGGACTTTGAACATTGAAGTGTTTCTCAGCCATTCTAGACTCTTCTGTTGTGAATTCTCTGTTTAGATCTGTACCCCATTTTTAAATTGGGCTATTTGGGTGTTTGGAGGTTAATTTCTTGAGTGTTTGGTTGGTTTTTTAACTTTTATTTTATTTTTTTTTTACAGTCCAGTCATTACACCCCTCTCACAGTTCTCATCCTATTTCTCCTCCCCAGTCTCCAAGAGGATGGCCCCCTCACCTCCATTCCTCTAAGCCACCCCACTCACTGGGGCCTCAAGTCTCTGGAGAGCTAGGTGCATCTTCTCTCACTGAGGCCAGACCAGGTAGTCCTCTGCTGTATATGTGTCAGGGCTTTAGACCAGCTCCTATATGCTGCCTGGTTGGTAGCTCAGTCTCTTAGAGATCTTAGGGGTCCATGTTAGTTGAGATTGCTGGTCGTCCTATGCTACCCCCCTCCTCAGCTTCTTCCACCCTTTCCCTAATTCAACCACAGGGGTCCCCTAACTTCAGTCCATTGTTTGGGTGTAAGTATCTGCTTCTGTCTCAGTCAGCTGCTTGTTGGACTTCTTAGAGGATAGCCATGTTAGGCTCCTGTTAGCACATCATACCATCAGTAATAGTGTCAGGCCTGAGAGCCTCCCCTTGAGATAGATCCCAAGTTAGGCTGGTCATTGGACCACTTTTCTCTCAGTCTCTTCTCCATTTTTGTCCCTGAAGTTCTTTAAGATAGGAACAATTCTGGGTCAGAGTTTTTGACTGTGGGATAGCAACCTCATCCCTCCACTTGATGCTGTTTTTCTACTGGAGATGGACTCTACAAGTTTCCTCTCCCCACTGTTGGACATTTCATCTAAGGTCCTTCCTTTTGAGTCCTGGGTCTTACACTTCCCAGGTCTCTGGTACATTCTAGAAGGTGCTCCAACCTCCCACCCCCCAAGGTTGCATACTTCCATTCATTTTGCTGACCTTCAGGGCTTCTCTCCTGTTTGCCATTCCCACCCCCATACCTGATCATGTTCCCCTTTTTCCTCACTTAAGCCCTTCTGCTTATTAACCTTCTTGAGTTCTGTGAATTATATTCTAGGTATTCTGTTCTTTTTTTGGCTAATATTCACTTATCAGTGAGTACATACCATGCATGTCCTTTTGAGTCTGAGTTACCTCACTCAGGATGATATTTTCTAGTTCCATCCATTTCCCTGCAAAACTTTGTATATAAGCCCTCTTATGGATACAGGGTTAAAGAAGTGTTTTGGTTGTTGTCCCCCCTACCCCCCATCAATCTGTAGGTTGCTTAATTTGTCCTACTGTTGGTGTCTTTTGCTTTACAGAAGGCTTTCAGTTTCATGAGGTCCCATTTTGTGAATCGCTGATCTTAGAGCCTGAGCCATTGGTGTTCTGTTCAGGAAATTTCCCCCTGCGCCAATGAATTCAAGGCTCTTTCCCACTTTCTCATCTATTAGATTAAGCGTATCCAGTTTTATGTTGTGGTCCTTGATCCACTTGGACTTGAGCTTTGTGCAAGGTGATAAATATGGATCTATTTTCATTCTCCTACATACAGACCACCAGTTAGACTAGCACCATTTATTGAAGATGCTTTCCTTTTTCCACTGTATGTTTTTGGCTTCTTTGTCAAACATCAAGTGTTCATATGTATATGGGTTTACTTTTGGGTCTTCAATTCTATTCCGTTGATCGGCCTGTTTGTGTACTGATATCATGCGATTTTTATCACTATTGCTTTGTAGTACAGCTAGAGGTCAGGGATGATGATTCCCTGGAAACTTATTCATTTATTTTAAAATTTAAAAAAAAAGGAACATAGAATGGGAGGGGGAGGGGTAGAAGGAAAGGAGGATAGGCAATACTTTGAGAAAAATAAAGCAAAAACCAAACAGCAACTAAAGTACAAATAGTGGTGACAAGTAGCTGAGTTTTATGTCGCACACAAACAGGTACAGTTCTCTAAAAGTATGGGTTTTAGGATCCATCCTAGGCACAATGCCAGTTCTAGCACTCACCACCCAACAGTGCTTCTTGGTGACAGTTCCCTCACTATGTAAATCTTGGAAGGTTGAAGGAGCATTTCATTATAGTAAGACCAATGGGTCTCTGTACTTGCCACAATGTTGTAATAAATACACTATTAAAAGCTATGATTGTTTATAAAATTGATTTTGAAAAAGCAAACTATATGTCAGAGCTTATAGAAAAGGCAAAAAAGGTTAGCATATGACTAATAATTTTATTAAATAAAAGACTAAAATGTGTCCACTAAATACTGACAGTGGATCTACCTACATGCCAATATACACTATGTATTAATGCTTTCTGGCATTTATAAAGAACTGTGAAACACAAAGTGTGGAAATATTGAGGTATATGTGAAAATGATGGAAATGGTTTTCCAAACTCAGCTTTGGTGTGGAATAATCTCTTTTACATAACCTATGGATCATGGTATCTTTACAATAAATCATCTCTTATTTCTAAATATGAAGGAAAAACAGAAGTTCAAGTATCAGAAGTTCTTTCCGTTTAGAAGAAATGCTTTGGATTTGTCTTTAAATAGAAATATTTGTGTTTAAATAGAAAAAAATAAAGCCAATGAAATGATGCCTAGTGACACTCTGCGGTACCAAGCCCAACTGTCACCAAAGAGGCTTCCTCTAGAAGCTGATGGGAGCAGAGGCAGATAGTCACAGCCAAATATTAAGTATATCTTGGAAAATCCAGCAGAAGTGGAGGATTAAAGATTATAGGAGCCAAAGGGGTCAAGGACACCATAAGAATACAACCTTCAGAATCAACTTAAGCAGGACTTACATAGGCTGAAGTGACAAGTGGACACTGTATAAGTCTATGCTAGATCCTCTGCATATATGTTGTGGTTTTTAGCTTGGGTTTTGTGCAACTTCTAGCAGTGGGAATGGGGGGGCGTGTCCCTGTTGGGTTTTTTTTTTTTCCTACTCTTGGGATCCTTTTCTTCTTCATTCTCACCCAGCCTTGAAATGAAGGTTTGTGCCTAGTTTTATTGCATCTTCTTATGCCATATTTGGCTGACATCCTTGAGAGGTCTATTCTTTTCTGAAGGAAAAATGAGGAGTGGATCTGGGAGAGAGGGGAGGTAAAGGGAGTAGAGAAGAGGGTGGAGGGAGGGGAGGCTGAGATTAGAATGTATTATATGAGAAAAGAATAAAAGTAGAAAAGAAAACAGTAACAGCAAAAATAGAGAAAGGCCTACATAATTTTTGTTTGGGTTTCAACTTTATTTTCTAATGAGACAAAGAAGAAAACTGGAAGAAGAGGTGCCTGAAGAAGGAAGATGGAGAACAGGGAAAGGAGGGACAGAGTGGAATTGTGCTTCTTTATTTAATTTCTTTACTAAAATGGACAGCTCTCTCTCTCTCTCTCTCTCTCTCTCTCTCTCTCACTTCACTGAAAAAAGTTGCAAAGATGAAATAGTTCTACAACTATCAAAGATATTTCCCTTCTCCTTAGTTTTCTTCAAAAATAATCTGTACTTGTATCTAAGATGTTACTTTAAACTTCCCTCATTAAGATTGTAAAATATGATTGGTTTGTGTTCCAAGTTTTACAGTAAAAAGTTAACTGATATTTCAAAAACACTTATCTTCTTTATTAACTGGTTTTATGGTTGCAGTTAAATTCCAATATGATGAATTTGGCATTGATTCAAATTCATTTCCTATTATCAGGGGGTTTTGTTTGTTTGCTTTTGGGGATTCTTTTTTTTTTTTTTTTTTTTTTTTTTTTTTTTTTTTTTTTTTTTTTTTTTTTTTTTTTTTTTTTTTTTTTTTTTTTTTTTTTTTTTTTTTTTTTTTTTTTTTTTTTTTTTTTTTTTTTTTTTTTTTGAGACAGGGCCTCTCTCTTTAGTCCTGGCTGTCCTGGAACTATGTGGACCAGGCTGGCGTCAAATTCACAGAGATCCTTCTGCCTCTACCTCCAGAGTACTAGGATTGAAGGCATGCACCACCACTTCTGGCTACTACTATGAATTCTTAAGGTAAGTGCAATGATACTTTATAATATAATGACTAGTATTTGGGGCTGAGGACACAGATTCATTAGTTGTGCTGTAATTTAACATATTATATTTTACTTAGTTTTTTATTGTTCCAAGTCATTAGTTTAGAGACACTATCTGATCAATGTACTAGAATTCATGTATACTATAGCATATAAGTAGGTTAGTATACAACAATTACATTGTATAGCAAGGAAGAACTTTAATTCATGTATATTATAGCATATGAGTAGTTTAGTATATAACAAGGATTACAATGTACAGTCAGGAGTTAATAAGCAAAACAAACCAGGATAGAATCTTGTCCCTTCAAAAAAATTAAATCAATTTCAATTGTATTTCTCTTATTTCTAGTAATAACAACTATCACTCTCAGTTGGATTCACTCAGATATATTAGTTTTTTTTCCTGATTTATTCTTATACTTAGCAGTTTCTTTCCCCAAGTTTCACCTACAAAAAGGAAATGAGAGCGAGCTACTATGTACCCTTGAATACATAAAAATTGTTTTATTTGACACTATCAGTTAATGTGACTACTTACAAAACTCTGGCTAGTGTATCATTTCCCTTATGGAATCCTAAAGCAACTACTTTATTATCTTCCAGTATCTGGTACTAATGATAAAACTTTTAAGTCCAGTATGACTACTTTCTTTTGTAAGAAAAGCTATTTTTCTATTTAAAGACCTTTAAAATTTTCTATTCATTCCTGGGATTTTTAAAAAGTCTTAATGTATGTTAATCTGGAGTTTGTTTTTAACTCCATTCATTACTTTAACTGAATAGTGATCCCTTTCTATCTGGAAGCTCCTTATTTTGGCTCTGGAACTTCTGTTTCTTTATAAACACTACATCATTGTCTTTGCTCTTTTTCTGGGAATTAGATTTGATCTTGAACCTACCCAGTAATGATTCTCTACCAGTCAATATATTCAGTGAATTATTTTCCATCTTTTTTGTTTTATTTTCAAGGAAATTACATAAAATTTATCTGAGTGTTTTACTTTGGAAATCATATTCTTCCTTCTCTCTTTATTGATTCTAATTCTAAATAATGAGCCTTCTTTATTCTCTTTGTAGATACTGGAGGAATTTGATTTGTTCTTAAAGTTTTTAATGAACTTCCATTTCTCTTAAAGGAGAAGTCATTTCCCTTGGGCCCAGATATTTTTTTTAATCCTGGTCTATTCTAAATAATGAGTCTTCTTTATTCTCTTTGTAGATACTGGAGGAATTTGATTTGTTCTTAAAGATTTTAGTGAACTTCCATTTCTGTTAAAGGAGAAGTCATTTCCCTTGGGCCCAGATATTTTTTTAATCCTGGTCTCCCTCTTTCATAAGAGACAATTTATTTAAATATCAGTGAAATCTGATTGCTCATTTATATATAAATGCACTGGAAAAAATGTAAAAAGTTTTGTGCATAAATAGATGACTGGCAAGCTTTCTTTTCTGTTAAGAGTAGGGGACCTGGTCGTTATATGAAGTCTTTAAATGCCACAATCCATGAGGTCCTAATTCTTCCTCCAGTTGCCCAGTTTCTTTGAGGCTGTTAGTTTCTAATATAAAGGAAAAACAACTGGCTATAAATTCTTCTCAAGAAATGATTATCCTTCATAGAGACTTTAAAACCATCACTATGACCTTTTAAGGTTCCTCTCATAGCCCCTGATTCTGGGAACTTCAGAGCAGACTGGACCCAACATTAGCTGAAGTTCTCTCTGCCTATATTGGCTTCTTCTGTCAGCAACTTATTTCCTACCTTTCAGAAATACATCCACATGTCTCATTTACTGGTTTCTTTTCTATCATTCCAAAATGCTTTGGCTGGAAGACGTGAATATAAATATTCAAATATATTTAGACAAACATGTGTCTGAAGTAGAAAACAACTCATTGTTTCAAAGTTCAGTGGATGTGAACAATTACTAAATTTATGAATAAATACAACTTTAACCTATGTCAATCTATAATGACAATTCTCAAATTTCTATTTTTTAAGATTTATTTTTATTTTATGTATATGGGTGTTTTGTCTGCATGTATGTCTTTGCACCATGTGCATACCTGGTGCCATAGAAGCCATAAGTGAGTAGCAGATCCCCTAGAGCTGAAGTTGTAGACAGTTGTGAGCTGCCACACTGGGTGCTGTCAATAGAACCCTGGTCCTCTGAAAGAGCAGCCTGTGGATTTAACGACTGAGCTATCTTTCTAGCCCTCAAACTTTATTTTAAGGGCACAGAAAATCATCATATTCACTGTACAAATGCAGGAGTCTTCCTGAATGACAAATGAATTAAGAGTATTTTAGAATATAAATCTTTATTTATAGGTTATGCTTATTCAGATTCATTTATGGGTATAAACATATAAACAACACTAATGTTTCTCTCTCTCTCTCTCTCTCTTTCACACACACACACACACACACACACACAGTACACATCATTTATCTGTTGTGTGTGTAGGCATGCAGAAGCCCAGGCAGCAGTCAAAGAACTTGCTGTAGCAATCAGTTTTTCTTCCACCTTGTAAACTCTGCAGATTGAACTCAGCTGGAAAGGTTCAGTGGCAAGTATCTTTATCTGTTAAGCCATCTTCACTGTACCAACTCCCCTTTTCTCTAAGGCACCACAAAAACTTTTTACATATACTGTAATTAGTAAGGTTTAAAATAAAGGAATCTGATCTCCCGAAAGACAGCTCAGAGGATAACCCAGTCAAATTCTTTAATTCTTTCCAGAAATAAAATCACAGGCTAAGAAAACTTCAGATTAGAACCATTGATAACTAGAAAAAAAAAAGACCTAGCAAAACTGTATGGAGGATATAATATCTTTTAATCATTAAAGAGAAACTTAGCTCAAGTTTAAATTCTATAAGGACAGAGTTACAAAGAAACTAAGAGATGCCCAAGTAATACTTACTCATTACCCCAGTCCAGACGCACGGTGATGTGCCGCTTAACCTCCCGCACCTGATCCTGTGTCAGGTGACCAGACAGTAGCTGCCTTCGAAGGTCAATAAGTTCATTCATCACATGGCGTAGTTTGTAGAAAAGATCTACTTTGTGTTTCTGAAAGGTATTTTGGTGTGGGTGAAATATAAAAGGGATATGGAAAGGGAATGAAAAGAGAAAGAAAAATAGTTAAACTATGGAAGTGCTCATTTCCCTGAACTATAAAGGCAAGAAGTAAGTACTTTACTATAAAGTAAGAAGGAGAATACTTAGAAACAAAAAGGCACTTCCTACTTTCTAAAAACTTGTGCACAGTGATATCTAATAAGGCAGTATAACTAATCTGCATCATCAAAAAAGCACCCCCTCTACCTAATCCTGGACCACTCATCTCAAGTAAATCAAAGTTATTAAGCTTAATCAGAAAAGTAACTTACACAGGAGCCCAAAGCTGATTTCACAACGGAAGCAATAATGCCCCTAACAGCAAAGACTTCGACCATCTGGCAGGCAACACCTCTAGTTTCATCAGGAGGGATAGTCAAGTTAAAAGAAGGAGGGAAGAGAATTAATTGCCCTATTTTGAAGCAACTAAGGTTTCATATAAAGCCAGTCTCTGGAGTGAGATTTCTTTCTTGGTTTCTAGGCCTCATCTAGCTTTCTAATTAGTTTCTTTTAAACAGTGTGTGTCCCTAGAGTGGGAGATTTCTACTCCTTTCAGCTTAATAAAGATCCTTACGTTACAAAAGTTAAGTAGAAACATCATAATGAACTTAATTAAGGGCATTATAGTGTTTATTACCTTGCAAGTAAATAACAAAACACAAAAAAACTAAGTACCCAGTTAATGCCCCAAAAACTGTTCTTAAGAATATAAATTTAAGAACTGGAGTCTTACTTCACAGAAGCAAAATCTTGATTTTTTGAATATTTAGAATTCTCTTTCTTTCAGAGAGAAACATGATTTTACACAATTGTTAAAGATAGTAAAGTATAGCCAAGTATTATTAAAGAATCCTTTAATAATCAATCAATACATTTCTATAGATGAAATTTTTCCAAGTACTTTTGTCCCATAATTGTTTGATTCCATGGGTCAAAAGAAACAACTGTATTGTCACAGAAAGGAAGGATCCCTAATATAAGTATTGACACAGAGAGTTAGAAATGTAATGAAATGACTAAAGTAACGAAACACAAAAAACTAAGTACCCAGTTAATGCTTCAAAAACTATTCTTAAGAATATATATTTAAGAACTGGAGAACTGTCAGAGAAAAAGCAAGAGCATCAGCTGAGAGTGATACAAAGGGATGCTGAAGCTTTAGAAAACATGAATCAGTTTCTCGGGGATGCTGATTTGAATTAGAGGATGAAAGATAGTTTCAACTTCAAGACTTGTGAACACTAACAAAAAGTAGGGGTCTTTTTTTAGGCCAAGTGTAAGGGAGTGTACTGATACTAGTGTTATCACATATGTCTACGTATGTGCTATGATTTATTCTTTTTAAAGATGTATTTATTTTTATTTTATGTGTATTGATGTTTTGCCTAAGTATGCCTGTGTACCAATTCCAAGCCTAGTGCACACTCAAGAGGGCATTGGATATCCCTGAAACTAGAATTACAGACAGTTGTAATCTGCCATGCTGGTGCTGTGAATCAAACATAAGTCTTCTGGAAAAGCAGCCAGCACTTTTATTGCTGAGCTATCTCTGTAGCCCATGTGCTACAACTTAAATTTTTGTGTCACACCAAATTTACATATCAAAATCCTAACCCTTAAGGCAGTACCTTTGCAGAAATGATTAATATTATGAGGGCAGAGCACAATTAGCATTAGTGCCCTTGCAGAGGATTGGTCCATGGAGCTTGTTTCCTCTGCTATACAATGTGAGGATGTAGTGAAAAGGTGTCACTTATGTGGAAATGACCTCTCCCATGACAATAACTCTGTGTCTTCATCTTAGACTTCCCAAATTCCAGAACTGTGAGAAATAAACTTCTGTTCTTTAAAGTTTATAGAATTTTTATATAGCAGCCTTAATTAACTAAGATTATATGTGTAGTATATATAATTATATATATGGGTATACACATATATAAGCATACACACATGTAATATATACACATACATACATAATGTCTATGCTAGAATACACTGATATAGTTTTTAAAGAATTATAAACAATTATTTGTTTTTAATAAGGACTTTTTATATTAAAATTTCCAGAAATCATAATAGCACCCACGCCCTGTTCTTGTATAACAATGTAACACTGACAGTCCTACAGGGAAAGACAGTGGATTTTCTCCATGAATCTAGGCAGGTCTTGAGACCATTCTAAGCAATAGAACATGACAGAATTGAACTAAGTCAGTTGTGAGTCCAAAATTAGCCTACTTCTTGCTGTCTATTAGGATGCACGAATAAATAAATGAATAAAGTGGTAAGTCTTTTAAGTACAGCTATATGTTGAAGCCACAAGTTGACATCCTAATAACTAGTTCTTAATACCATATACCTAGCCTTGCCAAATTTTCAGATCCCTGTTGCCCACCCTACTACCACCTGATTGCAACAAAATGAAACTATGAGAGAAAACTGCCCAACTGAGCTATTGAAACAGTTAACAGTTGTTTGAAGCTTCTAGGCTGTTTGTGGTTTGTTAAAGGTGGAAAAACCTGCTCTAGTCTTTTGTGTAAAAATAGAGTAAGAATGAAATGCATCATATAATTAGAAAGCAGCATTAATAATGCAATCAATGGTGTCAACTTCTTTCCAATCTTCTACACTCAACTCAGTAGCATCCTCTCTCTGGGACCTGGTCCTTGCTGTCCCTCTCTCTGGGACCTGGTCCTTGCTGTCCCTCTCTCTGGGACCTGGTCCTTGCTGTCCCTCTCTCTGGGACCTGGTCCTTGCTGTCCCTCTCTCTGGGACCTGGTCCTTGCTGTCCCTCTCTCTGGGACCTGGTCCTTGCTGTCCCTCTCTCTGGGACCTGGTCCTTGCTGTGCAGGTGCTTGCTAGCTTGCTTTCCCTATAATAATGTCCTTCCTAAAATCTTACCCTAGCTGTTATCAGTGAAATTCATTCTTTGAATTCAAGGTAAGAACCTAAAGCCACGGACTCAGTGGAAGTTCTATGTAGCCAGAGCTTGAACACTCAACTACTGAACTAAGCTGGCCCATAACTATATGCATCAGAAGAAAAAAAAAACCCATCTCCCACGTTGGAATAACTGGATTATAGTCGACATAACCACCAATAAGACAAAACTAAAATTGAAAAAAAAAAAAAACAAATACAATGATGTACACTTGTAAAGTTCACAACACTGAGAAAAAAGTGATGACTCATAGCGGGGCGTGGTGGCACACGCCTTTAATCCCAGCACTTGGGAGGCAGAGGCAGGCGGATTTCTGAGTTTGAGGCCAGCCTGGTCTACAAAGTGAGTTCCAGAACAGCCAGGGCTATACAGAGAAACCCTGTCTCGAAAAACAAAAAACAAACAAACAAAAAGAAAAAACCAAAACCAAAAAGTGATGACTCATAAGTGTTCAGGGAGACAACGTGTAAATACAAAGAAGTACAGCACTGACAGCAGGACAGACAACAGCACCGGAGATGGAAGATGCTGAGGCCGTGCACAGTTCTGTAGGGTTTGCTTTTGTTGCTGTGTCTGTGTGAAAGTCTCACTGGATGCTAGATCCTGAATGAACTCAGACTCTTGATTCCCCTGCCTCAACCTTCTGAGTGCTGGCTAGTATAAGTATATATGCCCGCACCTAGCTAAAATTCTTTATCTTATTTGTAACAATTTTATATTCATCAAAACTGTCAATCCACTGGTAAGGACAGGTTTATACATTTTAAAATAAGAAATGTTAGGACATCAAGTGAGGGATGGGGTTGCCAACCCACAGTCACATCTCTGACCCCTAATTGTTTCTGTCTGAAAGAATTACAGGGATGGAAATGGAGAGGGGCCTGAGGAAAAGTAGGTCCAGCAACAGGCCTAAAGTGGGATCCAGCTCAAGAGGAGGTCCCAAGGCCTGACACTATTACTGAGGTTATGGAGCACTCACAAAAAGGGACCTATCATGACTGCACTACAGAAAACCCAACAAGCTGAGGAGAAGGGCAACCCTGTAGGGTTAATCTGGACCCCTAAGATCTCTCAAACACTGGATCACCAACTAGACAGCATACACCAGCTGATATGAGGCCCCCAACACACATACAGTAGAGGACTTCCCATTCTGTGTTCATTCAGAGATGATGCACCTAACCCTCAGGAGACTGGAGGCCCCAGGGAGTTTAGAGGTCAGGTGGGGTGGGGTGGGGGCATCCACTTGGAGTAGGGTGGGGTAGGGAGGAGGTGTGGGATGTGGAGCAGTCAGAGGATGGATGGGGGCAGGGGGCAGGGAATAGAATATGGAGTGTAAAAAATAAATTAAAAATAAAATAAAATAAAAAAGAAATGTTAATTTTTATTTTACATGGTTTGCTTTTCAGAATGCTACTGGTAAAGTGTTTTGTCAAATGAGCAAGTAAGCCAAAATTAAGGCAAAAGTGGTTTAGCCTAAGAGACAAAGGGACCTAGGAAAGATGCAAATACATTTTTCAGGTCATATTAATGTAGAAGGTGGCAGAGTTCCACAAGACATCACTGAGAAAAATTACATTTATTAAATACCTAATGTAATAAACACACTCAGTGGAGACTTTATTTCTGCTAAGAGGTTAGATTTTAGAAAATGGAGTGAATAAGATCAAGCAGTCAGCTCCTGTGAAAACAAGCAATACAAGAAAGGAAGCACAGCCAGAGGTGCTTATTTATGAAAATAATCACACACACAGCATAACAACTGAATGCTGACTCAAAAAGGAGTGATACAAAATTCATGAAACAGTTACACAGACATTATAACCACTGACTACTGATTCAAACGTTGGCGATGTGGGACTTTGGACACAGGCAGGACAGGGATGTAGGTATATGAGCATTCCATTTAATTATTGCCTTTTACAATAGAAAAACTGTTAAATAATACCTAAAGTTTAGAAACGGCATCCATTAAGGGAAGACTATTAGAAATGTAAAACACTGAAGAAATAGCTAAAAGAACTAGAACAAAGTAAATATAGACTAGAATTAGAAGTGGGAAGAGATGGCACCAGGACCCAAATTGAATTAAATGACTAGCAGTCCTTAATCTCTAAATTTAAAAATTCAGATTTACACTCAGTTTGGGCTGTTTTAAAAGATAAAACTGAATAACCCCAACTATGAGAAGCTGTCCTCCATTGATCACCCCACTAAGTAGGGGTGAAGGACACAAAGGTGACTGTGAACACAGCCCTCACTCCTTACCAACGTAAATATTGATAATTGGAGCCAGCAAATCTGTCTAAGTACAATAACTCTGTCAAAATCAACACAAAAGCCAGAGCACTTATATGTCTCATTCCTGAAACACATGAGGAATGAAATGCATTCCACAGCAGAAGGTGGCCCTGGAGAAAGCTCTGTGTCTAACTACAGCATGGCATTTATCCACAGATAGCTTTCACACTGGAGACAGTACATATGGAGCAGGCGTGGTAGCAGCTACCCTGCCAACCAAGCCTCTGCGGGGTTCTCAGGCACCCTGTAGCAGTAAAGAAAAAGAAAAAGGCAGAAGGTACATATTTACATCCACTTGTCTAGAAATACAGCAGTAGTCATTTCATACCAGGACCTAATACCAAGGAAACACAAGAGTTCCCTAACTTCTGTGGAATGCCTTGGCCTTTTAATTTGGGGGAAGGAAGGGAAAAGGGGGAGAAAGGGAGAAAAATAATAAATCTATCTGCAATTGTAGTTACTATCACACCTCTGATTTTGTTCTTTCTCCAGTAGACATTGATCTGGACCTAGCTTCAAAATACCATCTAGTTTGTTAGATAAGCTTCTAAACATGACTACTAGCAACCCACTAGATAATAATACCCACCAGCCCTTACCCTTGTATCTTACTTATATAAAAGAACCCTTACCTAACAATAATGTTTTTTTTGTTTTGTTTTGTTTTGTTTTGGTTTGGTTTGGTTTGGTTTTTGGTTTTTCAAGACAGGGTTTCTCTGTGTAGCCCTGGCTGTCCTGGAACTCACTCTGTAGACCAGGCTGGCCTCGAACTCAGAAATCTGCCTGCTTTTGCCTCTCAAGTGCTGGGATTAAAGGAGTGCGCCACCACACCTGGCTTACAATAATGGTTTTTAACACTCAATTGGTAATCATAATCTTCGTTTCCATCTTATAGTTGCTTTATATTTTAACTGTTTGTATATATAATTCCTTTTTAAAGTATGGCTCATTTTTACTTGTTTTTAGTAACTGTCATATACTGTATATTGTCATATTCTGTATCTTCCTGATGAAATGAACCTTTACTTCTGAAGTATTCACTGCTCTGAATAAGGTAAATAAGCCAGTGATCACTGTTTTTCTTTCAAAGAAAGATACTTATAAAGTCCTAAATTTAAACTCAAAAGGTTATCAAAAGTCTGAAGAAGTACACGGTAAAAAACTATAGTTAATAATAATAATAATAATAAATAATTAAGTATTTTCAGTTATCATGAAAATCATAAATGGTTATACATAACTGTATATTCATGAAAAACCATGGCTGTCATTTCCAAGTAAGCGTGAGCTCATTTATTCTAGAGCCAATAATAAGTGACCATGGAACAGGATTTTTCTACCTTTTATGCTTTTTTTTATGCTTTAACTTCCTTCAGCAATGTATTGGCTTTCAGTGTACAAATTTTTCACTTTCACAGCCAACTTTATTCCCAAGCATTTAATTCTTTGATGCCATTATAAATGAGATTGTTCTCTTAATTTCATTTTCAGATAGTATGCTAATTTTATAGAAATATGAGTGACTTTAGTATGTTCTTTCTATCATTAACTTTCCTAAATGTTTGTTAATTCTAATGAGGTATATGCATGCATACAGATACCAGAGATTTCTACATAATAAGATAGTTCTCTAGAAACAGATAGTTTTGCTTCTATTCCTGGGTGCTTTTAATTTATCTCTTCCCAATTTGTTCTGACTTGGACTTCCAGAA
The DNA here is from genome assembly GCA_902729485.2 of Mus minutoides. Classification (NCBI taxonomy): domain Eukaryota; kingdom Metazoa; phylum Chordata; class Mammalia; order Rodentia; family Muridae; genus Mus; species Mus minutoides. Next base: position 1,227,658 of record LR749536.1, read on the forward strand.
TTAAAGCTATAAAAGCTTCATGTTCTCACCACTGAGTATATTACAGCTAGCATGCAGGCTTATCACACATGATTTTATTAGATTGAAGTACACTTATTACTGTTAATTACTGCTTAATTGTATCAACTTTACAGGATCTAGAATGACCTAAGACAAGCATCTGGGCATATCTACGAGTTTTTAGACTGGGCTAACTGAGGGAAAAAGACTCACCTTATATGGGTAGTACTATTCCAGCAGCTGGCATCTCAGGAAAAATGAAGAGAAGGAAAGCTGAGCGCCAGTGTCTATCTTTCTGCTTCCTGACTGCTGAAATATGACCTGCTGCCAAGCCCTCCCCGCCATGATGGACTTCACTATGAGCCTAACCAATTCTTTCCTTCCCTAAGTTGCTTTAGACCAGCACTTTTTTCTTTTCTTTATCTTTTAGCAATGACAGACTAATAAAAATTTGTTTATTTTACTAAATAACTTTTACCATAAAAGGTACTCTCTGGGTGTTTTACTGTTGTGAACAGACACCATGATCAAGGAAACTCCTATAAAGAACATTTAATTAGGGTTGGCTTACAGGATCAGAGGTTCAGTCCATTATCATCAAGGCAGGAACATGAGAGCATCTAGGTAGACATGGGACTGGAAGAGATGAGATTTCCACCTCTTGTTCCAAAGGCAGCTAGAAGACTGGCTTCCAAGCAGCTGGAATGGGGGTCATAAAGCCCATACCCACACAGTGTCCACCTATGCTAACAAGGCCACACCTCCTAATGGTGCCACTCCCTGGGCTTTGGCACTATGACATACATATGATAGATATGTTTTATATCTATCATATAAACCATCATATTCTACTCCCTGGACCCCTTAGGCTCGTTCAAACACATGAGTCTATGGAGGCCATACCTAGGCATAGTATAATAAAAAAGTACATTTAGTCCAACTTTCAAAGTCCTCAGTCTATAGCAGTCTCACAATGTTAAAATTCCTAAGTTCAAAGTCTCTTCTGAGATTCATTCAATCACTTAACTGTAATCCCCAAAGCAAGACAGGAAACCAGCTGGGCAAACTCCAAATCTCTATGTCTGATGTCAAAGAGGTCTTCAGATCTCCAGCTCCTTTTTTATCTTTGTTGACTACAAAAAGTTCTTTCTCCTTGGCTGTTTCCACTCCCTGTTAGCAGCTTTCCTCTGCAGGTATCCTACAGCTCTGGCATCTTTAACATCTTGTGAACATGTCAACTCCATGTTCACAGCTTCTTTTTGCAATGCTCTGTATCTACACATGATCTTCTGGGATCCTCCAAAGGGCTGGTGTCACTTCTCCAACTCTGCCCTCTGTAGCACTCTAGGCATTTGTTGACTCCACTCCACTGCTGCTGCTGTTCTTGGTGATCCTTCCACGGTATCAATACTACACCCACCCATTTCTAATACACTGGGGCCTTCTGCTGCTACCAGGCTTCACCAATAGCCTCTTATGGTGCCAAGCCTCAACTTCTCTGCATGACACCTTCACTCCTGGACCATCAAATGCAATTGAGGCTGCACCTTCACCAATGTCCTTCCCTGGCCTCTCACAGTGCCAAGCCTCAGCTGCTCTCCATTATCTCTTCATACCTTCAAAGCCAGGACCACATGGGTGATTCTTACACATTACCAAGTCCAGCTAAAGCACAAGATACAAATTTGCTATCTCTAGAACACAGCCTCTTTGTGCTCTTTCAATAATTCCCAGATTTCACCTCAGTGATGCTGGTCTCTCTCTCTCTCTCTCTCTTTTTTTTTTTTTTTTTTTTTTGGTTTTTCAAGACAGGGTTTCTCTGTGTAGCCCTGGCTGACCTGGAACTCACTTTGTAGACCAGGCTGGCCTCAAACTCAGAAATCTACCTGCCTCTGCCTCCCGAGTGCTGGGATTAAAGCTCACCAATAATTTCTTAGCTCCAGCTAACCAGCATCAATTGTCCCAATAGACCCCTTCTATTCTTGACTATAAAGCCAGAGCCAAATGGCCAAAGCTGCTGAGTTCTGCTGCTGGCTGGGACTGGAACATGGTCCCCTTGTTCTATTGTATTATCACAAGATTCTCTTTTCCAACTCCTTCACTGCGTAAGCTTGACTGTGCTGGAATGTGCTCTGTAGACTGACCTTGAACTCAGAGGTACTGAATTTTGTAAAATACCTTTCTCACATCTGAAATGATCATAAGATTCTCCTCTTTCTTCTGCTAACATGGCACATATCTCACAAGATATGGGTTATTTAGCGAAAATCTCAATGTCACTCACAAGTTATCTCCCAATTAGTTATTAGCGAGGGAAACTTCAGAGGCACCATAAACAAGACAGGCTATTGCTATTGTTCTTGGTTGTTGATCAAAAATAGATAGTATGACCATACTTGCTGAAAACATATTCTCATCATAGGACATTAAAAAATCAATACTACACCCAACAGTTAGCTACACAAGATTTAAGTATGTTTAAAATTCCAACAACAGTCAAAGGAGGTGGCTCTTGATGCCTCTAGCTGAGGGGCCAATGACAGTTGACAGCTGCTGAGGAAAAGTCACTTTTCTTGGAGAGGAGATGAACCCTGGTACGTTACTACCTACATTGAAGGGAATGACTCCCCTACCCCCTATGTGCTCATACTGGACTCAGTATGTTATTAAAACAAACAAACAAAAGACATAAACATGGGAGAAAGGCTGAAAATATATTGAGAAGGGAGAAAGGAATAGCTAGAGAGAGCAGGTAGATGGATATGACCAAGATATATTATATAAATGTATGAAAAAATATATATATATATTTGTGCATGTGTGTGTGTGTGTGTGTGTGTGTGTGTGTGTGTGTGTGAAAAGGTAAGAAATATATGAATGTGAATTTTGCTTTGAGATAAACTTTTTCTTAAAAACTCATTTCCTCCTCTAGAGTTAAAGGTTTCAAACTATTCTTATCCCCAGCATAAGACTTGACTGTTTGCAATTTCATGAGGTCCCATTTGTCAATAATTGATCTTACAGCACAAGCCGTTGCTGTTCTGTTTAGGAATTTTTCCCCTGTGCCCATATCTCCAAGGGTTTTCCCCACTTTCTCATCTATAAATTTCAGTGTCTCTGGTTTTATGTGGAGGTCTTTGATCCACTTAGACATGAGCTTTGTACAAGGGGATAAGAATGGATCAATTCGCATTCTTCTGCATAACTGACAGTTGTACCAGCACCATTTGTTGAAAATGCTGTCTTTCTTCCACTGGATAGTTTTAGCTCCTTTGTCAAAGATCAAATGACCATAGGTGTGTGGGTTCATTTCTGGGTCTTCAATTCTATTCCATTGATCTACCTGTCTGTTGCTGTACCAGTACCATGCAGTTTTTATCACAATTGCTCTGTAGTACAGCTTGAGATCAGGCATGGTGATTCTACCAGAGGTTCTTTTATTGCTGAGAATAGTTTTTGCTATCCTAGGTTTTTTATTATTCCAGATGAATTTGCAAATTGCCCTTTCTAACTCAGTGAAGAATTGAGTTGCTGTCAATAAGACAAAAAAGGCACCAACAGATTGGGAAAGTACTTTTACCAATCCTAAATCTGATAGGGGACTAATATCCAATATATACAAAGAGCTAAGAAGCTGGACTCCAGAAAATCAAATAACCCCATTTAAACATGGGGTACAGAGCTAAACAAAGAATTCTCAACTGAGGAATACCAAAAGGCAGAGAAGCACCTGAAAAAATGTTCAACACCCTTAATCATCCGGGAAATGCAAATCAAAACAACCCTGAGATTCCACCTCACTCCAGTCAGAATGGCTAAGATCAAAAACTCAGATGACAGCAGATTTTGGTGAAGATGTGGAGAAAGAGGAACACTCCTCCATTGCTGGTGGGATTGCAAGCTGGTACAACCACTCTGGAAATCAGTCTGGAGGTTCCCCAGACAATTGGACATAGTACTAGCGAAAGATCCAGCAATACCTCTGCTGGACATATACCCAGAAGATGTTCCAACTGGTAATAAGAACACATGCTCCACTATGTTCATAGCAGCCTTATTTATAATAGCCAGAAGCTGGAAAGAACCCAGATGTCCCTCAACAGAGGAATGGATACAGAAAATGTGGTACATTTACACAATGGAGTACTACTCAGCTATTAAAAACAATAAATTTATGAAATTCTTGGGCAAATGGATGTATCTGGAGGATATGATCCTTAGTGAGGTAACCCAATCACAAAAGAAGTCACTTGATATACACTCACTGATAAGTGGATATTAGCCCAGAAACTTAGAATACTCAAGATACAATGTGCAAAATGCAAGAAAATCAAGAAGAATGAAATCAAAGTATGTATACTTCATTCCTTCTTAGAATAGAGAACAAACACCCATGAAAGGAGTTACAGAGACAAAGATTGGAGCTAAGACAAAAGGATAGACCATCCAGAGATTACCCCACCCAGGGATCCATCCCATAATCAGCCACCAAATCTAGACACTTGCATATGCCAGCAAGATTTTGCTGAAAGGACCCTGATATAACTATCTCGAGTGAGGCTATGCCAGTGCCTGGCCAACACAGACGGGGATGCTCACATTCATCTATAGGATGGAACATAGAGCCCCCAATGGAGGAGCTAGAGAAATTGTTGAAGGGGTCTACAACCCTTTAGGTAGAACAACAATATGAACTAACTAGTACCCCCAGAGCTTGTGTCTCTAGATGCATATGTAGCAGAAGATGGCCTAGTCGGCCATCACTGGGAAGAGAGGCCCCTTGGTCTTACAAACTTTATATGCCCCAGTACAGGGGAATGCCAGGGCCAGGAAGTGGGAGTGGGTGGGTGGGGGATCAGGGCAGGGGAGGGTAAAGGGAACTTTCAGGATAGCATTTGAAATGTAAATAAGGAAAATATCTAATAAAAAAAAGATTTCACTGTTTTCACTTCTTTGATTTTGGAGAACAATTTAAGAAGGATTTATATTACTTCTACTCTACAAGTTTGGCACAATTCACCTGTGAAACTCTTATTTGCTACTATTCTATTCAATCTTTTTCTTCCTTCATTATCCAGTCTTTGGAGGTTATTATGTTTCTGGGGAATTTATCTATTTCAATTTGCTAATTCTCTAGCACATAGATATTCATATCTCCTTATCTTTTTACTAGTAGAATTAGATATAATACATCTTTCAGTTCAGATATTATCTATTTGTTGTAATTTCTTGGAGTCTTACTCTGTAGCCCATGATGCTGACCTGAGACTCAGGATGATCCTGCCTCAGCTGCTACGTGCTAGGATTACATGCAAGCAGCACTTTGCTGGCCCTGTTTTTATTTATATAGACTTTCCCCTTGGCTAAATGGCTCATCTTACTTTTTCAGTTTCTGGAACGGTATTTAATTTCCTTTTTGCATTTATGTTTGAAAACATTAATAAACTTCATTTTTTTGAAATTTTTTTCTCTTTATTAGATATTTTCTTCATTTACATTTCAAATGTTATCCAGAAATTTCCCCTTACCCTCCCGCATCACTGCCCTGCTCCCCTACCCACCTCCTCCCACATAATGGCCCTGGCGTTCCCCTGTACTGGGGCATATAAAGTCTGTATGACCAAGGGGCCTCTCCTCCCAATGATGGCCAACTAGGCCATCTTCTTCCATATGTGCAACTAGAGACATGAGCATAGGGGGAACTAGTTAGTTCATGTTATTCTTCCACCTATAGGGTTGAAGACCCCTTCAGCTCCTTGGGTACTTTCTCTAGCTCCTTCCTTGGGAGTCCTGTGTTCCATCTAATAGCGGACTGTGAGCAACCACTTCCGTGTTTGCCAGGCACTGGTATAGCCTCCCATGAGACAGCTATATCAGGTCCCTTTCAGCATTATCTTGCTGGCATATGCTATAGTGTTT
>LR749536.1:1276991-1356331 GCA_902729485.2 Mus minutoides
AAAATTGCCAAAATATATATGAAAAATACTTAATCACACATGTAATGACCTAAATTAATCTAGTCCAAAGATAGACAATCCTAGCTGGCATACTAGTTACAAATTTGTTAGTGCAGAGAATCTCAACATGAGTGAAACTATAATGAACCAGGACAGGTGGCAGCTCCTGAAGCTCCTGCCATATCTGATTAGCAGAAAATTGGAGGAAAAGTCATTTAAAATTATCATAGCGAGACACTCAGCCACATGTAATACATGAACATATATGGTTTAGCATGGATTCAATTATTCCTTCATCTTGAGAATACAAGTGGCCAACTTAAACAACAATGATATATAAAGATGCTCAAATGCCATTTTGTTGATTTTTTTTATTTTGAAGTTTTTGTTTTTTTAATTATGTGTGAGTGTGTGCACATGAGTGCAGTCTCCAAAGCAGCCAGAAAAAGAGTATCAGATCCCCCTGTAACTAGCAGTTGCTAAGCAGTCCTATGTAGATGCTAAGAACCAAATTCCTGTTCTCAGTAAAAAGCAGTACATGCTCTTAACTGCTCAACCCTTTTCCTGCCCTCAAATGCCAGTTTTGAACAAGTCTTTTGGAGACATTAACAACTTTACACACACACACCCAAAGAAGGAAACAATTTTTTAAAGAGTTTCACCATGTTGCCCAAGCTGTTTTCCAATTTCTTGTATAGTTTAGGTGGCTTCAAAGTTCTGATTCTCCTTCCTTGGGCTCTACAGTGCTGGGGTAATGGTCATGGGCCATCATTCTGTTGTTTGTTTACTTTTTTTAAAGACAGAATTTCTCTGTGTAGACCTGGCCTTCCTGGAACTCATTCCATAAACCAGGCTGGCCTTGAACTCACAGAGACCCGCCTGCCTCTGCTTCCTGAATGCTGGGATTAAAGATGTGCACCACCACTGCCTGGCTGTGCCATCATTCTTAAATTGCTCTTGGAAATTCTTCAAATAAGGTAGCTGTTCTCGATAAAATTAAGAATATTTAAAATTGCATCTAGGGTAAAAAAAAAATATTTAATGACCCAAATGCAGTTTCATGAAGAAGTAGCATTACCAATAGCCTATAAAACCAGATCACGTAGAAATGAAAGTTTAGAATCTAGAGAAAATGTAACACAATGGAAACTTAATACATCGTAAAAGTGCTATACTATATAATACCCTTGATATTTCACTCACCAAACACTCAGGATTACAAATACATTTCTGTATAGCAAAAGAGCAGCTCTCTTAATATCAAACAAGTAATGGCTGAATTAGAAGCCACAAGTAATATTGTGATGTATTTTCTGGGTATACATGTATTTTTAAAAAACGATCGTCAGGCGTGGTGGCGCACACCTTTAATCCCAGCACTCGGGAGGCAGAGGCAGGCGGATTTCTGAGTTCGAGGCCAGCCTGGTCTACAAAGTGAGTTCCAGGATAGCCAGGGCACACAGAGAAACCCTGTCTCGAAAATCCAAAAAAAAAAAAAAATCATATATTGTTTTTAGTATGATGGCCATTTTTACTATGTTAATCCTGCTGATCTATGAGCATGAAAGATCTTTCCATCCTCTGATATCTTCTTCAATTTCTTTCTTAAAAGACTTGAAGTGTTTGTCATAAAAGTCTTTTACTTGCTTGATTAGCGTTACCCCAAGATATTTTGTTATTTGTGGCTATTGTGAAGGGTGTTGTTTCCCTGATTTCTTTCACAGCCCATCTGTCATTTGTATATAGGAGGACTACAAATTTTTTAGTTAATCTTGTATCCAGATACTTTTCTCAAGGTGTTTATCTGCTGTAGGAATTCTGTGGTAGAACTTTTGGAAAAGAACTTCCAGAGGTATCACTATCCCTGATTTCAAACTGAATTAGAACTATAGTAAGAAAAGCCACTTGGTATTGGCATTAAAAACAAACAGGCTGATCAATGGAAGAAATCAAAGATCCAGACATAAGTCCACACAGCTATGGACACCTGGTTTTTCATAAAGAAGTACAGAATATGTGAGAGTGCAAACTGGATGTCTGCATGTGGAAGAATCCAAATAGATTCATATCTATCACCTGCACAAAGATCAAGTCCAAGTGGATCAAAGTTCTCAATAAAACCAGACACACTGAACCTGATGGAAGAAAAAGTGTGAAATACACTTAAATGAATTGACGCAGGAGATAACTTCTGAATAGACACCAATAGCACAGGCACTGAGGCTAATTCATGGGACTTATATGGAACAGAAAAGCTTCTATAAGGCCAAGGACACCATCAATAAGACAAAATAGCAGCCTATAAAATGGAAAAAGACTTCCACCAACTCCATATCTGACAGGTCGAATACCCAAAATATATAAAGAACTCAAAAAATTAGGCATCAACAAGATGGAGTAGAGGCAGAGCAGTGATGGTGTACACCTTTTATTCTGGCACTCGGGAGGGAGGTAGAGGCAGGAGGATCTCTGTGAGTTTGTGGCTAGCCTGGTCTACAGAGCGAGTTCCTGGACACTGAAGGCTACACAGAAAAAGCATGTCTGGACAAACCAAAAAAGCAGAGCAGGGGATCTAAACAAAGAATTCTCAACAGGGAAATCTCAATGGCAGAGAAACATTCAAAGAAATGTTCAACAGGGGTTGAAGAGATGGCTTAGTGATTAAGAGCACTGGCTGTTCTTCCAAAGGACACCGGTTCAATTTCCAGCCAACCACGTGGCAGCTGTCTGTAATTCTAAGTTCCTTGGAATCCAACACTTACATAGATATAAGTCCAGGCAGGATACCAATACACATAAAATTAATTAATTAATTAATTAATAGTAAAAAATTTTTTTTAAGTGTTCAACATCTTTAGCTGTCAGGGAAATGCAAAAACAAAACAAATGATTCAGGGAAATCAAAACAACTCAGAGATTCCATCTTACACCTGTCAGAATGGCTAAACTCAAGTGACAGCTCATGCTGGTGAGGATGTGGGGCAAGGGGAACACTCCTCCATTGCTGGTGGGAGTAAAAAGTTTTACAGCCACTTTGGAAATCAATATGGCAGTTTCTCAGAAAATCAGTAATCTATTTACCTCAAGACCTAGTTATTCTACTCCTGGGCATATACACAAAGGCTGTTCTATCCTACCACTAAGATAGTTGCTCAACTATGTTCATAGCAGCTTTATTCATAATAAACAGAAACTAAAGATAACCTAAATATCCTTCAACCAAAGAACTGATAAAGAAAAGTGGCACATTTACACAGTGGAGTATTACTCGGCTGTTTATAAGAATGACGTTATGAGTTTTGCAGGCAAATGGATGGAACTAGAAAAGAATCATACTGAGTGAGGTAACCCAGACGCAGAAAAGACAAACATTGAAGGTACTCACTTATAAGTGAACACTAGCAGCAAAGTAAAAGATAATTATGCTACAATTCATAGACTTGGAGAGACTAAGTAACAAGGAAGGCTCAAAGGGGGAAATGCATAGCTCTCTCTGGGGAAGGGAAATAGAACAGATTTCATGGGTGGACTGAATGGAAATAGGAGCGAAGAGGTCGGGAGGTGGATGGAGAGGGTAAAAGGAGACTACTAGAATTGGTAGTGCATCTCAGAGGCAAGGTAAAAAACTAGTGCAAGGGAAACTCCCATGAATCTATAGGGTGATCCTAGCAAAAACTTGTAGCAGTGGGGGGTAGGGGGGGGACAGGGCCTGAATCTTCTACAACCAGGCAAAGCTTCCAGTTGGAGGAATTGGGACATCAATGCAGCCACAAAATCTTAGACCTACAAATTTGTCCTGTCTGCAAGATGTGCTGGGGTAAATGTGGCACAGAACTTGTGCAAGTGGCCAACCAACAACTAGTCCAATTTGAGACCATTGCCACAAGAGAGATCCCATGCCTAACATTGCCTGGAGGGCCAGGAACCAGAGGCTGGATAGCCCAGAGATCTAGAAGAGAACCAAACAGGACAAGCAAAACAAACAAACAAGCAAACAAACAGGTACATAAATAAATAAATTTTATAGAACATTTTAGAAGTCAATGAAATGTTCCTAGTGATACTCTGCTATACTTGTAGACTAGAGCCTAGCATAATCATCATCAGAGAGCCTTCAACTGTTCAGAGCAAATGGAAACCCACAGCCAAACATTAGGGGAGCTCAGCAAATCCACGAGAAGAGACAGAGGAAGAATAATAGGAGCCAGAGAGGTCAAGGACACTGGAAGAAAATGGCCCACAGAATCAACGAACCAGTTCATAGTCTTTTGCATATTTGGTGGCTGAAGATATGGCTCAGCAGTTAAGAGAACTGGCTGCTCTTCCAGAGGTCCTGAGTTAAATTACCAGCACATACATGGTAGCTCACAACTGTATCCAACAGTATTATGGTGTACATACATACATACAAAGAACCATATACATAAAGTAAATAAAAATATCAGAAAACTAGATGTTACTATAAGTTACATTATAAAATATAAAAATACTGAATGCTTCTTCTCATGTGGAATCCAGAATTATTTTTAAAGGCACAAATGTAAAAGATGATGTATCACAGACTTCTTCACGAGTGTCTGGGAAATACATGAGGACAGCTGGAGAACAACCAACCTGTGAGGTGGGTGACATCAGGAAAACAAAAAAAAGAAAATTTTAGAAAACAGAACAGAAGCATCTAAACTCTTTCCAAAATCTAAACCCTGATTAGAAAATGCTCTCCTCCCAGAGCCAAGGCAAGCACAACTGTAGAGGATCAGAATTACTTGTGAGAAAGTTGGAGCCTCTGAAAATTCCACACTGTACTTTCAGTGATATATAATTCAAAGAGGGAAAGGGCGGGGGTTGGGGGTGTGGTGACTGAAAAGCTATCAGAGACATGGTGGAGGGAGAGAAGGTGCTGGGAAAATCCTCTTAACTTTCAGCCTGATAAGTGGAAAAAAGCTATTTTTAAACAACTCCTACCTGCTGAGTCAGCAACTAGGTAATTGTAGAGACAAAGAAATTTAACTTCAATGCTCACTCTGGAAACCCAGAACAGATGTTATGGGCAAAATAAGTGAGATTTGACCTACAGTTCTCTATATAGAAGGAAAAAACTTAATCAGAAATTTATAGTGTGATTTGCACAGTGCAAATCTAGCCTAGGCCATAGTTTAGAAGGGGACATACAAATAAAGGCACCACACCACCCAGCTAATGGCCTCTATAGCGACAAGACCAGCACTCAAAGCCTGCCCACACACTGGACTGTACAAAGGCAGAACAGCACATGTACAAGAATACCATGAAGCAGGAACACAAACAAGATAGAGCACATAGAAACAAGGCTAGCTCCTGGCCATAAGTCAGGGACTCCATACTCCTTACAAAAATTATCTCCTTTGCCTCTATACTTCCCTTATAAGTTTATATTGGATAAACTTAGTCCTGTCCTATTCTCCTATCTCCCACTTATGGGATTCTTTGAATTATAGATGGTCCTGGATTGGGGGTCCCCCTTCTTCAGCCTCCTAAGGCACATGTTTGCCTTAGGTTTGACTGCATTTCTCTACCTTTTTTCCTTCATTCCACCTTTAGCTGAAGCTGCCTTACTTCTTTCTTTCCTTTGTCTTAGTGTTCTTCCCTTCTTGTACTTTCCTTTTCTTCTTTTTTCCTTTTTCTTTCTTTTTTTCCCCTCTAATTCTAATCACTAGTCTTACTCTCCTTTCTTTCCATGCCTATGCTTAGAAACTAATGCCTTAGGCCAAAGCCAAACCATCTTTGCAACTTTATTCCCTCCCCTCTTTATTATTACTATATAATTTTATATATTTTATTATATAAAACTGATTATTAGTATATTTTAATGGTGGGTCTATACACTGTAATTGGTTCAAAGATAATAATGTTTTACTCTTCCGAGCAGTACTGGAGCTGGACATAGTGGCATACACCTTTAGCCTTGGCACTTGGGGGGCAGAGATAGTTCTCTTGAGTGTGAGGCTAGCCTGGTTGATATAAAGAATACTAGGACTACCATGACTATAGAGAGAGAGACCATGTCTCAAAAAAAAAATCCCATATGTGATAAAGAGCCCAAAACATTCTGGAGATCTAGACAGGAGTTCCAAGTATGTGAGCTGGTGGGTTAGCTACTGAGCTATATGTCCAGTACATGTTAAAAATAATCTGCATGTCATCATATAGAGACCAAGCTTGGACAGGTCCAGAAGACCTAACTAGGCTAAAAATATAAGCGAATCAGACTCCTTGATACCAAAACCTGTATCACTGCTTCCTCTCCCTCACTCCAAGCCCACTGCTTCCTAGGATGTTCCTTGTAGCCAGTTAGCTGAGGAAGAAAAATACTGAAGCCTGCCACACAAACAAACAGGTATGTCTCCACAGTATGTTTATACCAACCCCAAATGAAAGTGTTGAAGCATACTATAGCTCACTTGAAGGAATACATGAGAGTGATATATTTGGGTCGTGCACTGTATGTGATATGAATGATAACCAGAAATACACACAGACTCTGGATCATGAGAAGTTTTAAAAGTGTAGCTGGGCAGTAAAGAGACTTGTAGAAAGACAAAGAAAGAGGAGTAAAGAAAGCATGGGGTAAAAGGAATACACATGGATCTATACTAACTTGACCTGAACATCAACCTCAAGAAATTCAAAGTCCTACCAGGATACTTATCACATGACTTGTAGGCAATGGCACACCCTGGGAAAATGACTAATCTTTTTCTCCTTAGCTGTCCTAGTGCTTGCTCAATAGGCCCATAGCAAGGAGGCCAGGGAGGCAGAGAGAAGGGAAATCAACAACACTGATCTCTCCTTATTGAAGGTGGAAGGGCTAATGCTAGTGGCGACTACTCAATCAACCAACAGTAAAAACCAGCACTGTGTCCTTGGTTTGACATTATTTCTCTTGAACATGTTGTAAGAGGTAGATTAAATTGGATTTTTTTATGGTGAGGAGTACAGATACAAGCTTACTGAACAGGCATATATTCTATGGATTTGTCTTCCTCTGCAATCATTTCTCCAGCATCACTATTCATAGACTCAACTAATACTTATCCCAATATTCATGAAATGCATGGATTGTTACAAATGATCAAGAAAGAAATTGGGGCAATGAGACTATGCCTGTAGACTGAATGGTGATTGAGTGATCATGAAACTACACTCTGCTCCACAGTCAAAAAATACATGGGTTGGAAATCAAGGTGTCCAAGTGGGAATAGACCCACTAAATATCATTCCAATTGCCCATTTATAGACTTTTAAAATCCTCACCTCAGAAACTATGAACTTTGTTAGCTTACAGATAATAGTGCCCATGAGAAGATCATGTTTGAAACAATGACACAAGACTTGTTCCTATATCCCAGCACTTTTGAGTCTGAGGCAAGATAATGAGAAGTTCAGAACCAAGCAGTGCTACTTAGTGAGTTACAGGATAGCCTGGAATAGACGGCAAAACTCTAACTGAATATCACACACACACACACACACACACACACACACACACACACACACACACATATATATATATATATATATATATATATATATATATATATATATGAACAAACAAATCAATAAAGAGTTAAATGTTGTGAGTCAGAAAAAATCTATTTAAAATATATAAACATTATATAAATCTACATTTATTAAAATTTTATACTATAGATTTCAATTAATTGATTTAACAATAGACAGAAATACTTCAGTTTCTTAGCATATCTTGCATAAAAACGATAATAGGAGTAGCTTCAAAGCCTGGAATGGACTATGGTGAGTCTTTAAAATTAAGAATAAAAGTAATTCTGGGAAATAAATGCCTTGGTTTAGCAATATTGATGATCAGCAATAATCAGAATTTTAAGAAATCAGGAGAAAGATCACCTTTGTATGTGGTTTCAAAAGAGCTTATTTTTTCATGTTTTTGTGTTTGTTTTATTCAAAACAGAGTCTCACTATGTAGCTCTGGCTCTCCTGGAAACACCATGGAGACCAGGCTGGCCTGCAACTCAGAGATAACCCTGTCTCTGCCCCTCTGCCCCTCTGCCCCTCTGCCCCTCTGCCTTCCAAAGGCTGGAGCTCATAGTTTAAAAAATATATTTGGAACATAAATACCTGATTAAAATTGGACACTCTTGTGTTTTGTTTTGGTTTTCGGGTTTTTTTTCTTGTTGTTGGGGGAGGGGTTAAGACAGGGTTTCTCTATGTACCACTGGCTGTCCTGGAACTTGCCCTGTAGATCAGGCTGGCTTCAAATTCTGAGATCTTCCTGCCTCTGCCTCTGCCTCCAGAGTACTGGGATTAAAGGTATGTGCCACCACACCTGGCTGACAAACTTTTTTGACATAAAAACATAATCATGTATTTTCTAGAAATGAAATCTCTTAGATAATCATTACATAAAAATAAGAATACTAAACAAAAAGAGTATGGTTTGATATCTCAGAGAGATGAAGTTTTCTTTTATAATTCATATACATGTGTGTGTTCATATATATCATATTATCCAAATAACCTTATATGAATGAAACCCATTTTATCATGTTCATTTATTTTTATATACAGAAAACCTTCTCAAGTGATAGAACTGTTCTGCTATTAACTATCATATATGTTAGTAAATAAAGAATAAAGGATTCTACAGACGTAGTCCATCCATTGATTGTGCCTTGTATTGCCTCGGTATGTTGTCACACCTCAACCCCAATTACCCACTGGGTTCCTCACTGTGAGGATGGTATATAAGCAGAACCACAACATACTCAACTCTATATTCTTACAACTTTTATACAAGATAATTCCCTTGAGATCAATCTGGTTTGCAGAAAAGTACAATTCAGTAATTTCTTTTTTATTTCTTTTAATTTCCTCTGTAAAAATCAAAGGAGACAAACAAAAAACTCTTAAGATCATTTGAAATCATAAAGTTATCTTTCTCCTTTTTTCTAAAACAACCTAATTGTGGCTGATCATCAATACTTCTAAGACAGGGCATTTATTTTTCACTATAAAATATTTGGTGTTTTATCAATTTTGTGCTTTAAAAAAAGGGTTTTATGAACAGTCATACATAGTTTTTATGTAAATTTTTACTTCTCTAAAGTAAATACACAAAGCTGGATCACATATTAGATCCATGTTGATTTTACAAGAAAATACAAAAATTTTTCAAATAGCCTATCATTTTACATTTTCATCAGCAATACAGAAGAGAACCTGATCTACATCTCTGCCACGACTTGGTATTAGCAGTATTTTTTACTTCACTGTTTCAAATAGGTGTATATTTTACTGCATTTTACTGCAGCCTTGCTTTGTACTATTCCAATGATTAGTGTGAAGGAAATATTCATGGGATTACTGGCTATCTACATGCACTTCTGAAAAGTCTCTTAGTTTCTGCCTATCATATATTTGAATAATCTCATTATTTTTTAGTTTAAGAGAATGTTTTATACATTTTAAATATATCTCTTTTTAGGAATGTGTGGTTTACAATTTTTTCCAGTCTATAGCTTTATCTTTTCATAAAAGATAGTAGGGGTATCTACTATCTGAACTACCTAGAGGGTAATTCAGAGTGAAATTTTTAGGTTTTATTGTCTACTATCAAGTTGTTCTTTATGAATTATGGCTTTACTGCCCCTAGCAAGTCCCTTCTCTTCTTTACCCTATTGTCTGGAGTCTTTTGGTATATGGTTTATTTGTTCTGTCCAGAATTCTCTGTTGCAATGCTATTATCAGCAAACAATGATGAAATACTAGCAAGGATTTGGAGGAAAGGTTAACTATAAACATCGCTGGTAGACATGACAATCAATTAGCACAGCCTAAACAATGGTAAAGACAAATGTGCTTACACCATCTTGCCTAAATTCAAACCTAAAATGGCTTGTGTTTAGCTCATTTTGCTCAGAATTCAAATTCTGTTACGTATTTTGGGTATATAATTACTTGTATATCTTATGATTCTCTCCTCTGTTTCTAAACGATTTTTTTTATTGGATTTTGTTATCCCTAAAGGCTAAGGTACTTAAAAGACTGGTTCACTGCTGGTGGATCCATTCATTGAGAGGTAAGAGGATCCTGATAAGCTGTGTGATCCAATTAACAGATTATCCACAGATAGATTCATGAGGTAGAGGGTAGGAAAAGACTGAAGCAGTAAGTCAATAAGGAACACTTTGGGATGATATGTCTTGTTTTGGCACCTTCCAATCTGTTTCTTTTTGCCTGCAATCTGCCATTTTCTTCCACTATATTCTTTCTGCAAGGAGGCAGTATTATGCTCAGGTCCAGAAGCAACAGAGCAAAGAGGACCATGAACTGTAAATGCTAAAACCACAACCCAGACAGGTAGATCAATGGAATAGAATTGAAGACCCAGAAATGAACCCACACACCTATGGTCACTTGATCTTTGACAAGGGAGCAAAAACCATCCAGTGGAAAAAACACAGCATTTTCAACAAATAGTGCTGGCACAACAGGCAGTTATCATGTAGAAGAATGCAAATTGATCCATTCTTATCTCCTTGTACAAAGCTCAGGTCTAAGTGGATCAAAGAACTCCACATAAAACTAGAGACACTGAAATTTATAGAGGAGAAAGTGGGGGAAAGCCTCAAAGATATGAGCACAGAGAAAAAAATTCCTAAACAGAACAGCAATGGCTTGTGCTGTAAGATCAAAAATTGACAAATGGGACCTCATGAAATTGTAAAGCTTCTGTAAGGCAAAAGACACTGTCAAGAAGACAAAAAGGTCGCCAACAGATTGGGAAAGGATTTTTACCAATCCTAAATCTGATAGGGGTCTAATATCCAATATTTACAAAAAGCTCAAGAAGCTAGACTCCAGAAATTCAAATAACCCCATTAAAAAATGGGGTACAGAGCTAAACAAAGAATTCTCAAGTGAATACCGAATGGCTAAGAAGCACCTGAAAAAATGTTCAACATCCTTAATAATCAGGGAAATGCAAATCAAAACAACCTTGAGATTCCACCTCACACCAGTCAGAATGGCTAAGATAAAAAATTCAGGTGACAGCAGATGCTGGCAAGGATGTGGAGAAAGAGGAACACTCCTCCATTGCTGGTGGGATAGCAAGCTGGTACAACTGCTCTGGAAATCAGTCTGGCGGTTCCTCAGAAAATTGGACATAGTACTACAGGAAGATCCAGCAATACCTCTCCTGGGCATATACCCAGAAGATGTTCCAACTGGTAATAAGAACACAAGCTCCACTATGTTCATAGCAGCCTTATTTATAATAGCCAGAAGCTGGAAAGAACCCAGAGGTGCCTCAACAGAGGAACGGATACGGAAAATGTGGTACATTTACACAATGGAGTACTACTCAGCTAATAAAAACAATAAATTTATGAAATTCTTGGGCAAATGGATGTATCTGGAGGATATCATCCTTAATGAGGTAATCCAATCACAAAAGAAGTCACTTGATATGCACTCACTGATAAATGGATATTAGCCCAGAAACTTAGAATACCCAAGATACAATTTGCAGAACAAGAAAATCAAGAAGAACGAAGACCCGCGTGTGGGTACTTCATTCCTTCTTAGAATAGAGAATAAACACCCATGAAAGGAGTTACCAAGTGTGAAGCTAAGATGAAAAGATGGACCATACAGAGACTACCCCACCTGGGGATCCATCCCATAATCAGCCACCAAACCTAGACACTTTTGCATATGCCAGCAAGATTTTGCTGAAAGGACCCTAATATAACTATCTCAAGTGAGGCTATGCTAGTGCCTGGCTAATACAGAAGGGAATGCTCATAGTTATCTATAGGATGGAACATAGAGCCCCCAATGGAGGAGCTAGAAAAATTACCCAAGGAGCAGAAGAGATCTACAACCCTTTAGGTGGAACAACAATATGAACTAACCAGTACCCCCAGAGCTCGTGTCTCTAGATGCATATGTAGCAGAAGATGGCCTAGTCGGCCATCACTGGGAAGAGAGGCCCCTTGGTCTTACAAACATTATATGCCAGGGCCAAGAAGTGGGAGTGGGCAGGTAGGGGTGCTGGGGGGGGGGGTATAGGAAACTTTCGGGATAGCATTTGAAATGTAAATAAAGAAAATATCTTTAAAAATAAACCACGGGCTGGTGAGATGGCTCAGCGGGTAAGAGCACCCGACTGCTCTTCCGAAGGTGGTAAGTTCAAATCCCAGCATCCACATGGTGGCTCACAACCATCCATAATGAGATCTGGCGCCCTCTTCTGGAGTGTCTGAAGACAGCTACAGTGTACTTACATATAATAAATAAAATAAATCTTTAAAAAAAAAAAAAAAACACAACCCAGGATAAATCTTCCTTTTTAAAATCTTTCTCCAACTCCCCACCTTCTTTCTTTATCTCATCACAGAAATAACAAGTAACTAACACAGGTCCTAATAACTTTTCAATTAACTACCAGAGTAACAGTGTTACAGAGTATATGTTCTTTTAATGAAGTAATTGCATGAAACCATTAATTGGTTGCTGTAAACCACTATTAAGATGATAAACAATAAACTTAATGAATTCTCAGTTTTTTCTATTCATTCAGTAGACACCTGTTTATAAAAGCATATACTGACATGCAACTTGTAAGACAACTAAGATTCCTAGTTATGGAACTTACATTTTAATCATCAGACTAGGGTAAAGGTGCCATACGTATTAATATATTAAAACATGTGTTCTGTTCAGATTCAAAAAATTCAATGATTTCAATTATTCCAATGATAATCAGAACATTCATTTAGAAACTGAAAATATTTTAAAATTTCAAACTGAAGAACTGGTACCAAGGCAGACTTTCTTTCTCTTGGAACAGCAGAACTTTACTGTTCTATTAAATTGTAATGAACTACTTACCACATATAGTTGTTTCCACAGACTGGCCCACTCTTGTAGAGTTGTTGTAACTTCAGTCACAATAGAATCTTCCAGCGGAACCACGGTTTCATACTGCCTAGAACCAAAGTCACAGCAGCCACATGACTTTTGATGCGACCTGCCTCCATATTTCAATGCTCTAAACTCATATTTTAAAATCATGAAAATATAAAGAGAAACACAGCTCCACTGTTCAGACAACTCTGTACGGTGATAGTATAAAATGGTGTAACTGGGCTGAATTAATGTAAACATATTTGGTTTTGTTTTCCTAAAAGCAATTTCCTATGCTTTTAGAAGGCTACTTGGAAAACATTTGGGTTTTTTGTTTTGTTTTGTTATTTTTTAGCATATTCTTAAAATATTCAGTTTGTTTCCTCTAAAAAAAAATCATACCATTGAAAAAATTTTGCTGAGAATCACTTGTACTTTTAACATTTTCTGTAATGCAAGGTAGCTCATACCCTAGACTAAAAGATTTGAATGGATTCACAGTCCCCAGTACACTGTTTGGTGGTGATGGTATTCTCCTAAAACCAGGTAGATAAGACTGGAGTTGGTGACTTTACATTCAAATGGGAAGACAGAGATGGAAAGCTCCAAGGAGCACATAAAAAGTTAAAATGGCACAACTGAAGTTATAAAATAACATGCTAATAGCTAATACCAAGTGAAGATTTATAAGTAAAAAAATCAAAGTGATAAAATTAACCACAATAGGAAACAAGAGCTGACCAGCAGGGCTTGGCTCTTGTGAGGGTGACTCATGATGCCATTCGAGATGGGGTGAAAGGGGAGACCCTGTTAGGCGGGTCTTATACCACAAGGCCATCCTCTGCTACATATGGGTCTGGAGCCATGGGTCCCTCCAAGTGTACCCTCTGGTTGGTGGCTTAGTCCCTGGGAGCTCTGGGAATACTGGTTGGTTTATATTGTTGTTCTTCCTATGGGGTTGCAAACCCCTTCAGTTCCTTGGGTCCTTTCTCTAGCTCCTCCATTGGGGACCCTGTGCTCATTCCAATAGATGGCTGTGAGCATCTACTTCTGTATTTGTTGGGGACTGGCAGAGCCTCTCAGGAGACAGCTATATCAGGCTCCTATCAGCAAGCACTTATTTCAAATGTGTGCTTTAATGTATCCATTTTGTATACATGTTTTCTATCCATAAGGCATAACTTTAAATATTTTAATCTCTACTTATAAATGAAAGATTTGAAAAGTTTCCTTCACTTTGTCATATAACCGTGAAATAACAAATTTATCTTTAATACTTAGTCTACACAGTCTCAAAGCTGTACTTAATATACTTATAAAAACACTACATGTATAGCTGCTTTGACAACATTTATAGTTAAAGGTATCTACCCAGAATATGGCTTTAAAAACTGAGAGCTCAGGGTTCTGTATAACAATAAAAGCATTTTAAAACTTGCCAATAATATATTTTAAACTATGAAGGAAGTCAGACTTCCTCTGAAACCTCTAATAAATAATAATAATTATAAATTAACTTAGGCTATTACTCACCCCCTGTTACTGACAATTGCCTTTTTCAAATGAATATAATTTGCAGGAAAGAGCCCCTGTAAAACAATCAAAAATTCCAGTTAATAAAATATAAACTGTGATTAACATCTCATATATATTAAAAGATAACTGAAATGCAGTAGACAGTCTATTAAAACAACCACTTTAGCTGGGCATGGTGGCGCATGCCTTTAATCCCAGCACTCGGGAGGCAGAGACAGGTGGATTTCTGAGTTCGAGGTCAGCCTGGTCTACAAAGTGAGTTCCAGGACAGCCAGGGCTATACAGAGAAACCCTGTCTCGAAAAAACAAAAAAACAAACAAAACAAAACAAAACAAAACAAAACAAAAAAACAACCACTTTGCACATCAAAAATACAGAGTTAAATGCAGAGCACTAGGTTGAGATTTTATGACCATGTATAACTAAACTGTATCCTCAGGACAAAAATTAAAAAATAAAAAAATAAAAAACCTCTTGGTCACTGAAAATACTTACAAGGCAATGGTAATTATAAGCCAAGTCTAAATGTAAGCTAAAGATATTTTCTTCTTTATTCAAAAGAGTTTTGCTACAGTTAAAGACTTATTTACTATGAATTGGGCTAGAAATTGAAATGGGCCAAAAAGGTCCTGACATCTTTTCTAAATTCTGAAATTCTGTGATGTTTCCATGGAAATCATACATTGCAACTGGTTTCTACAATAGTATCCTGACAGCTAGGCACGGAATGAAAAGGTCTCTCATTTTAGATTCTTAACTCGAATCCTTAATTTCCTGCCTTATCTGACCATAGTGGAATTGCTTCCTGTTTTGATGACTACATACAAGTTAAAGTACGGCAAACCATGTAGTCCCATCTGTAAAGGATAGTCTATGCATTAGGTAGATTTGTGTATTACAAGCTATATACCATAGGTATATAATATGTAGAGTTTAAATGTCTTTTCACTTCAATAAAGTTGATACTTGCACTTTATGTATTCTGAAGTTTTTAGACAACAGTGGCCTCAGGAGTTATTAAAGATACGGCTGCTTTGTGTCTCTTCTTAGGAACCGTACTTTTGTGAGAATATTAAAGATACTGCTGCTTTGTGTTTCTTCTAAGGAACCGTACTTTTGTGAGAATATTTATGTCTTAGTAGAGCATTTGCTCTAAGATTATTCTCTAAACAGCAAGGTTATTTTTCCAAAAGAAATTACTTATCCTTCTTCATTAAATTCTCTACTAAACAACCCCCCCCCCAAAGCAGTGTTTTAAAGTTAGTTTTTCTGTATTGAGGGTAATCTTTAATTTTAAAACTTTTGGTGCTTACAATATATTTTTTTAAGTTTTGGTAGACCTCATCTTCCTTGATAATATTAAAGCTAAAAATAAATGTTTTCAGTAGCAGTAATGGCAGCACTTATAAAGCTGATGTCAGGACAAGTATTTGGAGTAGTGTTTTACTGACATATCTGTAAGTACATTCATTGTAAAATGCATATTTGATTATGCATATGGTTGTATTCATGTAAGCTATACAAACCACTTTTATAATTCAAAATATGCAGGCTTTGTGTATATTTAGCTTAATGCACTAAATTATTATTATTATTATACTTAGCTTATAGTAATGGTTAAATTGCATTTAAAGAGGTCATCGAATGTTACTGTTTATAAAACTTACTGGTGCTTCTTAACATCTCTATCTAAATCAGTACTTGGGAAAATACAGCTTGTTTGTTCTATTGATACAGGAGGCAGAGGCAGATGGATTTCTGAGTTTGAGGCCAGCCTGGTCTACAAAGTGAGTTCCAGGACAGGCAGGGCTATACAGAGAAACTCTGTCTCAAAAAACCAAAATAAATAAATAAATAAATATTCCTTATCAAATACATAAATAATCAAAATAATTGCTTGAATCTTTATTTATTTATTTATTGTTGTTGTTTTCGAGACAGGGTTTCTCTGTGTAGCTCTGGCTGTCCTGGAACTTACTCTGTAGACCAGGCTGGCCTCAAACTCAGAAATTCCCTTGCCCCTGCCTCCCAAGTGCTGGGATTAAAGACGTGCGCCACCACTGACCAGCAATTGCTTGAATCTTACCTGATTACAGTGGAATAAAGCTAGAAATCAATAGCAAGAGAAACTACACAAATATTTGGACACCAAACTTGACTGAATACACACACACACACACACACACAAAAATCAAAGCAGCAATTAAAATAAAATTCTAGAGTCAAATTAAAATGAGAGTGCACAATATCCCAGAACCTTTGGAATGTAGCAAAGCACTCCTAAGAGGAAATCATATCTATAAGTGCTTACATTGAAAAAGTTTCAGTAAGTTCTCAAATAATTTAATGAAATACCCCAAAGATGTAGAGAAACAAAAAGCCAACCCAAATGCACCAAAAATCTCAAGAAATAATGTATATATTATATTATGTATTATATATATATCAGTGCAAGAATTAATGAAATACAGCCTAAGTGAACAATACATAAAATCCATCAGAGTTATTCTTATAAAAATAAACAAGCCGGGCTGGTGAGATGGCTCAGCGGGTAAGAGCACCTGACTGCTCTTCCGAAGGTGATAAGTTCAAATCCCAGCATCCACATGGTGGCTCACAACCATCTGTAACAAGATCTGGCGCCCTCTTCTGGACCGTCTGAGGACAGCTACAGTGTACTTACATATAATAAAAATAAAATAAATCTTTAAAAAAAAAAAATAAAAAAAAAAATAAACAAGCCATTTTGGCCAGGCTAAACAAAAGAGACAGCTGTTATTAATAAAATTAGATGTGAAAAGGGTATTTTTCAGCAGACTTCAATGAAATCCACAGGATTATGAGAAAATATTTTGAAAATTTATACTCCAAAAGGAATATCCAGAAGAAATAATTAAATTTCTAAACAGCTGTAGTCTTTACCAAATTTAAAGTATAAACAATTTAAACAGATCCATAAGAAGCAATAAGAGTGAAGCAGTAACTAAAACTCCCACATTGAAAATTCCAAGACCAAAAGGATTCATTGCAACCATATATTTAAGGAATCATTTAAAGGGGAACTCCTTAAACTGTTTGACAAAGTACAAATGGAAGGTACACTACTAAACTCCTATGAAATCAGTGTTATGAATACCAAAACTAGATATTACATAAAACTACAGCCCAGTTTCCTTAATGAAGATAGATTTTAAAATTCTCAACAAAATATTCACAGTGCAAATTACGATCACATTATGATCTTACATCCCCATCAAGCTGGCTTCATCTCCTAGATGCATGATTGGGTCAACATGTGCAAACTAATAAATGTAATACACTATACAAAAAGACCTAAGGTCAGAAATAAAATGATCATCTTTTAATTTTTTTTTATTTGGTTTGGTTTTTCGAGACAGGGTTTCTCTGTGTAGCCCTGGCTGTCCTGGAACTCACTTTGTAGACCAGGCTGGCTTCGAACTCAGAAAACCGCCTGCCTCTGCCTCCCGAGTGCTGGGATTAAAGGTGTGCACCACCACGCCTGGCTAAAAATGATCATCTCAATAAACATCTCAAAGCACTTTGATAAAAATCCAACAGTATTTCATGATAAAATAAGGAAGTAGGATGAGACAGAACATACCTCATATAGTAATGGCTCCTATGACAAACCTATAAGCTAATTAAATGGAGAAACTAAGAATATTTCCTCCAAAATATGAAGTGACACAAAGGGGGGGCTCATTCTTAATGTTTAGTGCTGAGAACTTTAGCTAGTGCAATAAGAAAAAAACAAAAACAACAGGACAGGAAGAAGTTAAGTCATTCCCATTGGCAGATGACATGATCTTATACTTAAAGGATACTACAGACACCAAAAAAAAAAAACCTCTTAAATCTGATAGTTTTGACAAAGCAACAGAATTCAAAAAGCACCATAAAAAATTCAGTAGCTTTTCTACATACCAGTAGCAAAGTGGCCAAAAAAATTAGGAAAAATAATTCATCTTCAATGTTTTTTTAAAAGAGTGGGGAAGGTGCAGAAAAGTGTGTTCTTGCAGAATGGAGTTTGGTCTTCTACCCTTATGTCAGAGAGCCAACAACCACCTATAGCTTGAGCTCTAGAGGATCTGATGCCCTCTCCTACATTTTATGAGCACTGGCACACATGTATGCACACACATATAGGCACATATGTAGACATAAATTACAAGGTAAATCTTTTTAAGCTAAAAATAAGCCTCATTAGGTAGATTTTCTTTAAAAAAAAAACTACAATGAAAACTTTAAAACTCTGAAGAATGATATTAATAAAGTAACTAAAAAATAAAGACATTTCATGCTTAGAGAATGTCTGGCACAACTATACAGTGAAAAAAATGTTACTAAAAAAAAATTCTAAAGATTCAATGTAATACCCATCCAAATATATGTGATAGTCCTCACTGAACTAGGAACAAAAATTCTAAATTCATAGAGAACTACAGTGATCTCCAAAAACCACAGCATTCCTAAATTTCACAGTACCTTATATCAAACTAGCCAAAATGAAAAAGACAGCATTTTACTGACACACAGATATGTGGATGTGGGATGGCAACCCATCCCTCACTTGATGTCCTGTCTTCCTTCTGTAGGTGGGTTCTATAAGTTCTTTCTCCCTAGTGTCAAGCATTTTATCTAAGGTTCCTCCCTTTGAATCCTGAGAATCTCTCACCTCCCAGATCTCTGGTGCATTCTGGAGGGTCCCCTTAATCTCCTACCTCCTGAGGTTGCCTGTTTCCATTCTTTCTGCTGGCCCAAGGGAACAGAAAATACAGAAAAAAAAATCCCACACAGCTATGTTTTGACAAACATGTTAAAACCATACATTGGAGTCAAGAGGGGGAGATAGTTTCTTTAACAAATGGGTGTTGGGAAACCAGGTATCCTATACACATAAGTGGATGTTAGAAAGAAAAAAAAGTACAGAATACCCAAGATACCATCCACAGAACTCAAAAAGGTAAAAAAGCTAAAGTGCCCAACTGAGGACACCTCAGTCCCACTTGGGAGGGATAAGAAAGCAATCACAAGTAGGGAGTGAAAAAAGGATCTGGAACAGTAAGTGGATGGGGGTGAGTGGGGAACCTGATGTGGTATTGGGTGAAGGGGAAGAACTGCAGCCCTGAGGGTCAGCAAAAAGAATGGAAACAGGCAACCTCAGGAGATAGGAGATTAAGGGGACCCTCCAGAATGCACCAGAGATCTGGGAGGTGAGAGATTCTCAGGATTCAAAGGGAGGAACCTTAGATAAAATGCTTGACAGTAGGGAGAAAGAACTTATAGAACCCACATACAGAAGGAAGACAGGACATCAAGTGAGTCACATCCCACAGTCACATCTCTGACCCCTAATTGTTCCTGTCTGAAAGAATTACAGGAATGGAAATGGAGAGGAGTCTGAGGAAAAGAAGATCCAATGACAGGCCCAAAGTGGGATCCAGCTCAAGGTGAGGTCCCAAGGCCTGATACTATTACTGAGGCTATGGAATGCTCACAAAAGGGGACCTATCATGACTGCACTATAGAACACCCAACAAGCAGCTAAAAGAGTCAGATGCAGATATTTGCACCCAACCAATGGACAGAAGCAACTGTCCCCTATTGTTGAGTTAGGGAAAAGCTAAAAGAAGCTAAGGAGAAGGGCGACCCTGTAGGAGGACCAGCAGTTTCAATTAATCTGGACCTCCAAGATCTCTCAAACACTGGACCAACCAGGCAGCATACACAAGCTGATATGAGGTCCCCAACACATATATAGTAGAGGACCTCAGGATCTGTGTTCATTCAGAGATGATGCACCTAACCCTCAAGAGACTGGAGGCCCCAGGGAGTTTAGAGGTCAGGTGAGGTGGAGCATCCACATGGAGATGGGGGTGGGAAGGAGATATGGGACGTGGAACAGTCGGGGGTGTGTGTGAATATGTAATGTAAAATAATTAATTTTTAAAATGTAAATAAATACAAAAAGAGTGAAGTTAAACCTACATCTCTTGCCCTGCATATGTGTGTGTGTATGTTTACATATATTCAGAATTGATAAAATATTATAAAACCTGAAAGGTTAAAAATGCTGGAAAATCTACAGAAATGGATTGTTGTTTTTTGTTTTTGTTTTAATTCTGTAAAGGACAATAGTGGGAGATAAATGAATTGACAAGTGGAATTAAATGAAATCAAAAGGCTTCTTCACAATAAGTAAAACTATCCACAGAGTGGAGACTGGCTATAGAACAGGAGAAATCTTTGCTTGCTATTAGCTCAAATAAGGAACTTATTTAATAACTAGATACATATTTTTTAAAAACAGCAAAAATTAAATACTAAAGACTAAGTCTTCTGATTAGTAAATGGATTAATGAACCAAAAAGACAGTTCTCAAGAAAAACATATGGCTGACAAATATTTGAAAAGTGCTTTACAGCTCTATGCAGTAGAGAAATACAAATTAAAACTCTTTAAGAACACCTTTTAGAGAATAGTTATCATAGCAAGAGGCAGCAAATGCAGGTGGGGACAAAGGACAATAGGAACCTTCATTTACTGCTCGCAGGACTGCAAACTTGTACAGTCACTATGAAAATCAGCATGTAGGTCTCTGCAAAAACTAAATATGAAACTAACATATGGCAAACTATGCTACTCCTGGGAATATATACAAATGATTAAGTCCTACTACAGAGATACTTATGAGTACCATCTATGTTTATTGATGCACTATTCACATTAACAAGAAAATAGAGCCAAACTACATGTTCATAAAAGATGACTCGATAACGGAAATGTGATGTACAGACACAACTAAATTTTACTGAACCATAAAGAAAAATTGAACCATGACATATACAGAAAATGGATGGACTGGAAATTATATCTTAGTGAAGTATCCCAGAAAGACAAATAAATATCCTGTTTTTCTCTCATATGCAGATTCTAGACTTTAATTTTTATTTATGCACTCAATGTCAGGGGTACAGGTGATGAGAGTAGAAGCAGATCACGAGAAAGGAAAGTGAAGTCTTACGGGAAGAGTGGAGATGGGGAAAAGCAGGATAACTGAATACATGGAACACAAACAAGACAGATGTGTGGGGGGGGATTGAGGGAAAGGGAGAAAACAAAACCAAGTATGAGGACGTGGAGGAGAGGAGAGGGAGCAGAATAACCAAAAGCACAGATGAAAAAGCCATATATAAGCCTATTACTCTGAATGTTAATCTAAAAATATTTTTAAGAAAAAACTTTGAACATGGGTGGACAATGCTTCAAGACATGCATTAGTAAATGAAAATTCCAGTACCAAGTGTCATAAATCTTTCTATGAGTTATTAGTCAGAGGGGACACAGAGGCCCTAACACAACACAGGTTATTGTCATTGGTCTTGGTTACACACCCTAATTAGATGGTAATACCTAACTGCTGAAGATACAACACACTCTTATACAGGACACAGAGAAATCAAACTGACCCTGACCTGAAATGTCTTCCCTAATGACCAGAAGTTACTCTGCAGGCTGCTGGGGGATAGAAGCAAATCACAGCAAGCCTGGTGGTAGACCCTGCATGCTAAAATATCAATCTGCCAGGCAACCACTGATGAGATAGTGACATGGCTATCATGTAACCAAGCACTTCCTCATTAGATGAGGCCTACACCACAGCAGGGAATCCATGCCTGATATTATAAACCTCGGGAGATCATAGGGCTTGGCCAAACTGTTGTTTTGCTAAACTGACATTGTCAAAACACAATCCAAGAATGAACTCATTAAGAGATTTCAGATTGCTTGTGAAAAAACTCCAGGAAACCAAAAGTCTTGTGACCTCAAGTTTCTTCAAAAACACAGAATTGTTCTTAGATTATGCTTTTATGCCCCTCCTAGATATGGGGGAAAATAGTGTGCTTACTTCAGATTATCCATTACAACTGGCTATTGTTATCTGTTTATGTGTCTCTCTAGAAAAACATATTTTTGCTGCAAGCAGCTTGCCCACTACATGCGGTTTGCCCGCCAGCGATTGTATGTCTAACTCACATGACTCAGAGTATAAATTGTCTGATTCTCTGAATAGAGTTGGCTATTACATGAAACTTTTCTCTGCCTCATTTATCAGCTCTATTTCCCCAGGTCCTATTGCATCTGGACAGGAATCTGACATGTTGTCAAACTGCTTCTTAAATTATATTTATACACTAGTGCTGCTATCCACCTTGGCTCTAAATAAGAGCACACGTACTCTCATTTTCTGACACTACTATTGCTGTGATACGACATGATGAAACAGCCACTTAAGAGCAACATGCTTATTTCACCTTACACATTATAGTCTTCAATGAGGGAATTCAGGGCAGGCAACTCAAGCAGGACAAAAACTTGGAAGCAGGAACTGAAAGAGGGGCTATGAAAGAACACTGCTTACTGGCTTACTCATCCCACTTTCTTAGACATCCCAGGACCACCTGCCCAGAAATGGCACTTCTCACAAAGAGTCTGAACCTCCCTCAACAAACACTAATCAAGAAAAGGACCCCAGCCTTGCCTACAAACCAATCTTATGGAAGCATTTTCTCAATTGTGCTTTCCATTTCTTTGATAACTCTAACTTATGTCAAACTAGCCAAATAAATAAACAAATACAAACCAGGATGGGGAGGGAAACACATATACACACATCATTCAGGGAAGATCACAGAAGATTGGGCACATAAAATGTATGAGCTAGAGGATGAGGAGGTATGCTATGAAATGCTGTCTTCGCAACACGACATGGGCCTTATACTCATGAACCACAGCAGCTGTAGTTTCCTGCACAAGATCTGTACAAGATCAAGCTAATCAATATTCAAGCCTAAGAGGAAATACTCCTGAGGCTCCACTCTTGGCCAAAGAGCTATTGGCTATGACAACAAGGAGGGAAGAGTCTTATTTTGGGGGTGGGGAAGGGGATGTGGCCGTTAATAGGCTGCTCGTGTTCTGGTGAGTAGCTTCACACTTATGTTCATGAAAGTTGCAATAACCAAACTCAATGGTTATTTAACAAAAGAAGAGGAGGAGGAGGAGGAGAAAAAGAAAGAAGAGGAAATGAAAAAGATGGAGGGTCAAGAGAGGGAAAGGGCAATGTTATTATCAGATACATTACACAGGTAAGAAATTTCAAAGAATGAATAAAATATTCAAAAAAGAATGTATGACAATCTTATGGTGAAGTGCCATTACTTTGTATATTAACCTAAAAAATAAAAAATAAAAAAAATAGCCAAGTGTGGTGATGCACACCTTTAATTCCAGCACATTGGAGGCAGAGGCAGATGGACCTTGGTGGGTTTGAGGCCAGCTTGGTCTATATATGAAGTTCCAGAACAGCCAGGACTGTATAGAAAGAGCCTGACCTTTAAAAAAAAAATGAAAGAAAGAACAAAGGAAGGAAGGACAAAAACCTAATAAAATAAAGTAAAAACAGCAAAGGAAACAGTTACCAGTGAAGAAAGAGCCCACATAGTAGAGAAATATCTTTGCCAGATATTCATCTCATGAGATTAATATCTAGAATACATCAAGAATTAAAAAAAACCAAAAGCCAATCAATTTAATCAATAAATAGGTAAATGAATTGATTAAACAGCTCTCAAAAGAAGAAAAGCAAGGATCTGGAGATGACTCAGCAGTCAAGAGCACTGGCTGCTCTTTTAGAGAACCTAGATTCAGTTCCTAACAGTCACATGACAGCTCATAACTGTTTGTAACTCAAGATCAAGGAGATCTGATACTTTATTCTGGTCTGCATGGGCACCAGTCATATACACGGTGCACATAAATACATGCAAGCACTCATACATATGCATAAAATAAAAATCCCTTTACTTAAAAAAGAAAAACTAATGGCCAATAAAAATATGAAAAATATTTAATATATGTAGATATTATTGTACCTAGTTTTAATGTTAATTTGCCACAAATTAGAATCAGCTGTGCAGGGAGTCTCACCTGAAGAACTACCCTGATCATTGTAGGAAGACTCATCTCAATTGTGGGTAGCACCTTCTGGTAGGAGCCCAGATAAAAGTGTATTTTAGAGGAAATTTATTATCTCCCCATCTCCCCTTTCATTCTTGCTACTGGGTTGATCTGATCTGCCCTGGTGTTGCTGCTGCTGCTGCTGCTGCCGTTACTGCTGCTTCCTTCCATGGTAGTAGAACCAGTATTTCCAAGCTTTCATCGAGTAACAGAGATCAGCAGCTTTCTAGGAATTTACTGGAGCCCTAGTGCCAGATTGGAACTACTGAGACACCCCACCTTGTGGACTGAGTGACAACAACTTGTCACTCCTTCCCCCCACTGAGAGTGTTACTCTGGCATTAATCCAACTACTGTGGCACACAGCCTCAAGACCAATTCTGGAATCTCAGCATCTCAGGTGTGATTTGGCTGTTGTTACTATTTTAAAGCTTGTTTAATAGATTCCCCATGGGGAAATGCAAATCAAACTTTGGAGCCTCCCTAACTAATAACTTGTGAGGTGGTAGCACACACCTGGCATAGAGATTTTCATTTAATAACCCATGTCTTCTGAGGGAAGAGTGGTGGCACACTCACATTAGGGATCAAGAGCTTTTCTTGCCTAATTTTAAAAGAGAGAGCTGAGCTGAGTCACAAAGGAAGCAACATTAGCAGAGATGGTGAGAAAACGGCAGTGGGACTGCCAGCTGCTTCAATAGCCACATAAGAGGAGGAACCAAGAGATATACAGCAAAATTTGAGTCTCAATGCCTAGGTTTATTAACTGTAACATGAGCAAGGGATTATTGCTATATAAGGAGTTCTAACTTCCCAGACCTATGTAAGAGATGTAACCCTTGTAATCTATACCTGAACACAAGCTGTAATACTTACCAACATATAGTTAATGGTCGTAGTACCTAGTACCTTAAACAAGAGCTATGAAAGGGGGAGGCAAACACCTGCTGGTGGCTCCTTGTCTGCTGCTGCCACTCACTGCTGTCAAATGCCAAGGGATATAAAGGCTGTCAGAGGCCAGAAGAACTCCTTATCTACATACAATTTCTGCTCAGAAAAAAAAGGACCTCAACAAAATGATTCACCGAAAGCACTTAAAGGGTATTTACAATAAAGATTTAAAGAAATCTCAACAATAAACTACCAATTCCAATACTGTTCAACTGTACTTGTGTAGGACTTCTAAACTTTGGAGTTTAGCTTGGGTTACATACTGAATTTGAGGTCAGCTTGAAGTAAATAAATAGCAAGACCCTGTCTCAAAAAATGAAATAATGTGTTTCCCACCCTAGTACATAACAGTAGTTAACAATGCTAAACAATACCACACCATCTTGATTCATCACTCCCCACCAGCTAGTCACTGCAGTGCTGTAGAGTACACCTAAGAAAACATCTATAAATGCATCAATATGTATCTTAAATAATAGTTTCTCTTATAAGTCTTACACTGTGTACTATAGTTTGTATCCCCTGTGTGCTGAAGGTCCTCAGGGTAGCACTTTGGGAAGTAATGAGTTCTGTAGAAAGTAAAGTCCCTGAGAGGTCATTAAGGGCAAGCATCCATGGGAAATTCTGGTCTCCTGACTTACCCAGGCTTCCCTGCTTTGCTGCCTGACTCATACTGTATACAGAGCGCTCAACCACATGCTCCCTGGCCTATGCTATTTGACAACCAAGCCAAAGGCTCAATGAAACAGGCTGCCTGAAGCTCTAAAACTATGTGCCAAAATAAACCTCTTTACTATCTTCTGCGTTTCACTGTAGTAGCAGAATGTTAGAATACTATGTGACAACAGCACATGTGGAACTCAACTGACCAGCAAGAAAGCCAAAAGTCCGCATCATTATCCGTACCCTTTGGCATAGAATACTCTAAATACAAACCTGCCTTACTTTTCCTATCATACCAACAATCACTATCTAACAGTGTACTCTAGTTGGCTTGCATTACTTGTTATTTCTTAACAAATTGTTGTAAATGTTTCTACCATACAAAAGGCCCCTTTCCTAACTCATGTAGTTCTAGATATCTGTTGATAAGTAATGTATAAATGAAATCACATAATGGAAGTACACCTCAACTCTTACAGAGCCATTTGTTTTTCCCTCTTAGGCATATATGCTCTATAGAAACCGAAAACTGTAATAATAGTAGTTTTTCTTTTTATTTTGTTCTCTTATTCTTTAATACTTTGGGTTTATTCTTTGAAAACTATAAATTTTTATTTAATACTTTGATAACCTTGATTAATAAGCCCCTTCTTTATACATAGGAGCCTTAAGAGAGCAACTGTCAGCTAAGAAATCCTTTACTGTCAATTGGCCACACTGTCCTCTTAGAAGCCTAAATGTTTTAGACACAATCACTCTAAAGACACCCCAACAGATGCAGAGGACCATTACAATCACAGCATGGCTGAAGAGTAACCACTCCAGATTCCTTGCTTAGAAAGCAGCACTCCAAAAGATTTGTGCAGTCGTCTTCATCATAACATACCAGAGAGTGAGCCCTTCTCTTGGACTATAAGGCTTCTGATTAGTGCAAACAATCCTTCATCTGCATGAATGGCTACCTTCTACTGACTATATAAACAGACTACCTAGAAAACACCCTCTTGTACTGAACCCTTGTGGTGTTGCAAAATTGTGTCTAATAAAAGGCTTCTTCCTAAAGGGAATTTGATCTTTACTATAAAATAGAAAATGCTGAACTGGTAAAAGCAAAAAAGAAAACATGGGGTGGCAGTAATGGCAGGGGCAACAACAGAAACAGCCACAGCAGTGGTAACAAATACTGGATACAAAAGATAGAATACTCGAAAGAAAGCGGCTGAAGAGCCGAAGAGTTCCAGAGAAAGGTCAGTGGAAACAGGATCTGAGAGGACAAAGAATAGAAGTATAGATATGGCTATGCAGAGCCAAAGCCAACAGATTAAGGACAGTGATTATTAGAGTAGTTCCAGAGAACTGCCAAACTCTAGGATTTTGACACTCCGTGCCCAAGAGATACATATGACACTAGGAACCCTTGATCTATCACCCAAGGCTTTGGTAACTGTAACTGCTGCCACTGACTACCTACTGCTAAAAGCTGAAGACTGAAGAGATGGCTCAGTGTGTAAAGGCACTTGACACCAAGTCTGACAACCTGTGTTCTCTCCAGGACCACATGGAGAGTACTAACTTCTACAAGTTGTCCTCTAACTTCTGAATGTGTACCACTGTGTGTAACATGCACACACACATTCATAAGTAAATAATAAATACTTTTTTAAAGACAAGGCTTATAATAGCTACCAATCAATGGTCATTTGCAATCAAAACCTAGAATAATACATTTCTACCTGGATGGCATGCAAACTCAAGTTTGCTTGTGTGTGCTTCTCTCTCTCTCTCTTTCTCTCTCTCTCTCTCTCTCTCTTTCTCTCCCCACCCCTCCCGCTGTGTGTGTGTGTGTGTGTGTGTGTATAGATTTGCATGTGCCACAAAGCACATGTAAATATCAGATGATACCTCAAGTATCACATCCGGTCTTTACCTTCCACTGTTTGAGACAGGTACTTTCTTGTTCACCATTGTGTATGCTGATCTAGAACTACTCTCCTTCCACCTCCCCTCTCACAATAGGAATATACTAGGATTATAAACATGTGCACTACTACTATGGTCGGCTTTTTATGTGGGTTCAGGGATCTGAATTCAGGTCATCAGGCTTGCACAATAAGCACTTTACCAATGAACCATCTCCCCAAACACTACTTATGATTTCTGTGTGACTAAAGAAATAGCCAGCAGAGTGGCACTTCTATCAGTCTTTTACTGTATCTAAGCAAATGTATACTTGAAGAAAAGCCAGTTAAATGTTCAATGCCTTTAGCTTTCACTCAAACTTTATTCAACATTAGATCATTCAAATATATAAGTATGAAAAGTTTTTTGTCCAAAATATATAGTTTGAAAAACACCAGAAAATTAAAAGTGAAAAAAATATGGATAGGAATGAATATAAAAAATATTTACTCAAAAATCAAGTATTCATATATATGGACATATTTATGTATCACAATAATAATTAAAGGAAAAGAGGCCATGAATTTGAGGAAGCAGGAGGGACATGGAAGGAAGGGGGGGAAATGGTATGATTATGTTTTAATTAAAAACATTTCAATTTTTTGCTAGGTATAGTGGTATGGTGGCACATGCCTTTAGTCTTAGCATTCAGGAGGCAGAATTGAGGCCAGCCAGGTCTACAGAGCAAGTTCCAGGGAAGCCAGACCAACATGAGGCCCTGTCTCAAAAAACAAAAGAAAAAGAACAAAAAACAATTTATTAACTAACTTTTTAAAGTCCAAATAAAAATAAGACTCACTAAAAAAGACACTTTAGTTATTTTATCTTTAGGTATTGCTAGCATAGAATAGTCAAAATAAGTAATATAAGTACACATTTAAACTGGGAAGAGATTAATTCTGGGTTATAATCATACTCAATGTACAATTCCGCTTTGAAATTTTTAATTTATTTATTTTATTATTTAATTTATTTATGAAAAATATTAGGGCTGGAGAGATAGCTCTGTAGGTAAGAGCACTGACTGTTCTTCCAAAAGACCAGGGTCACTTCCCAGCACCCACATGGCAGCTCACAACGGTCTGTAACTCCAGTCCCAAGGGATCTAATGCCCTCTTCTAACCTTCTCAGGTCCCAGGTATGCAACAATACATGCAAAAATAAATGTATTTTAATTTTAAAGCAGTTACTGATACAATTTAACTCTAAAATCATTCATTCCCAGTGAGCATGTGGTCAGGTGTAGCTGATTCAGGTGTGCACATGTCCTTTTTACATTAAGTAGGGAGATATTATTCTTATCAACTTTAAGTAACAGACTAAAGACAATGAAATGAAAGATGCATAAACTATGTCTAAACTAATGTGTTGTAGTTAACACATTAGTGCTGGAAGTCATATATGACATAGGTACTTCAGGAACATTTGAAATTTTCTACTAAATTTTCCAGTAAGTTGAATCCAAGGTTTTTTTTCTGTCCTACACACATACACATACACATACACACACACACACACACACACACACACACACACACACACACACACACACAAACATATTACCCATTAAAGGAAACATACTAGCTTATTAATACTCTAATTATATTTGTATTCATCTGAAGTTAAGAGTATTGGGCCTGGCAGTAGTGGCGCTTGCCTTTAATCCCAGCACTCAGGAGGCAGAGGCAGGCAGATTTCTGAGTTTGAGGCTAGCCTGGTCTACAGAGTGAGTTCTAGGACAGCCACGACTACACAGAGAAACCCTGTCAAAAAAAAAAAAAAGTCTTGGGCTGGGGTTGGGTTCTGGCCTAACCTGACTTAGGCCCTGAATTCAATCCTAAGTTCCAGAAAATAGTTAGAAGTCTTCAGAAAAATGAAGAAATCTTTACATAATTCAGTAAAATTTTCAGATCATTCCTTTAAAAAATGAAATAAACTCAAATCTACATTTATCAAATAGCCTTAGCCCAAAAAATGATGAAAGCATAACTCTCACATATATCATTATATCAGATGACAAGAAATTACTTCTTGAATGTTTATAATGTTGGGTTTTTTTTTAATTGGATATTTTATTTGTTTACATTTCAAATGTTATCTCTTTTCCTGGTTTCCTCTCTGCAATCTCCCTATCCCATCCCCCCTTACCTTGCTTCTATGAGGGTGCTCCCCCATCCACCCACCCACTCCCACCTCACCACAGTAGCATTCCTCTACACTGGGGCATCAAGCCTTCACAGGACCAAGGGCCTCCCCTCCATTGATGCCAGATAAGGCCCCTTCAGTTCCTTTAGTCCTTTCCATTGGGGTCCCTGAACTCAGTCAGATGGTTGGCTGTGAGCATCTGCATCTGTATTGGTCAGAATCTGGCAGAGCCTCTCAGGAGACAGCTGTATTAGGCTCCTGTGAGTGAGTACTTCTTGGCATCAGCAATAGTGTCTAGGTTTGGTGTCTGCTTGTGGGATGGATCCCCAGTTGGGGCAGTTTCTGGATGGCCTTTCCTTCAATCTCTGTTCCAGTCTTTGTTCCTGTATTTCCTTTAGACAGGAGAAATTCTGGATTAAAATTTTGGAGATGGATGGGTAGCCCCATCCCTTAACCAGGGGTGGGGTGGTGGGGTATGCCTAACTTCTGGATATGGTCTGGACAGGTTCTCCCTCCCCTTTGTTGGGTATTTCTGCTAATACCAATCCCATGGGGTCCTGGGAGGCTCTTGTTTTCCTGACATCTGGGACTTTCTGGTTGCTACCCTCAGTTCCCCATCCCCCATTATCACACAACTCTGTTCAATTTCCTGACCCTCTGTACATCTCCTCCATCTCTGCCCATACCTGATTCTGCCCCTCTTTTTCCCCTCACCCTCCTTTCTTCCTCCCAAGTCCCTCCCACCCTCTACTTCCCTTGATTATATTGTTCCCCCTTCTAAGTAGATATAATGTTGTCTTAACCACTGAACATATAAGGAAACTTCAATGTTTTATTCAGACTGTGTAAGAACTTTACTGACGAACAAAACTAAACTATTTTTGATGTGTTTGAAAAAGGAATACCAAATCAAACTTAAGATGTGAATATCTGTTGCTAGTACACCCTATAGCCACCTAAAATTCTAGAAAGTTGATATTACCAAAATACACAATTACAAGTGTATTACATTTGCACAAAAAATAATAAAATCTAATTGGACACAAAAAACTTCTAACACTGCTCAGTGTAACATTTCTGTTTAATTAGCTGTCAAACTATTTAAAAAAACTAAACACAAAATGAATCTCTGACAAAATCCAAGTAACTATATCATAATGAAAAGAATTTAGAAACAGGTGTATGGTTATAAGCATTTTTTTTGTAATTCTAAACTAAAAATTAGTCACCTTTCTGGAGAAATCAGTTAAGAAGCTAGAAGAAGGGCTACCTACAGGCAATGTAGAGAAACCCAATTACCATAATGGTCCAAATGAGAACATCTAATTTGAGAAGTTTCTATTTTTACATTACTTTTAAAATATAGTGACCAAATTGCAAAAACCTAAGATAAAATATTAATTAATAACTTTAAGAAAGCAATGGAAATCTGTAATTTATATCATATTCTATTTATCTTGATATATAAGCTCTATTACACCTTTCTTGATTCTACTACTAGTATTTTGATATCAAAATGAAGAAAGTAATCATTGAATTAAATGTTTCATGATCAAAGTTTCAAACTAATGCACAATGTTATGGTTTCAATATCTTTCTGAAGAAGAAATAGTGAAGGAGATAGCCATCTGCCAAGATAGCCAGGTGGGACCCCAGACAACTATAGCTACAGGCTATGTAACAGAATTTAAATAATTGTGAATTCACCCAGTCAAATCACAGTATTATGACAGATAAAATGGGTTATTTGAGCCGGGCGGTGGTGGCGCATGCCTTTAATCCCAGCACTTGGGAGGCAGAGGCAGGCAGATTTCTGAGTTCAAGGCCAGCCTGGTCTACAAAGTGAGTTCCAGGACAGCCAGAACTACACAGAGAAACCCTGTCTCAAAAAACAAAAAACAAAAAACAAAAAAAACAAAAAAAAAGGTTATTCATTTAATATCCATGATATTCTGAAGTACTTTATTATCTGTTGCTGATACTCACATCTATGGCTCCTGATTTCTTTCCTAGGACTTCTATCTCCAGGGTTGTCTCCCTTTGGGTTTTCTTTATTGTTTCTATTTCCATTTTTAGATCTTAGATGGTTTTGTTTAATTCCATCACCTGCTTGGTTGTGTTTTCCTGTAATTCTTTTGTTTTGTTTTTTGTTGTTGTTGTTGTTTTGTTTTTCGAAACAGAGTTTCTTTGTAAAGTCCTGGCTGTCCTGGAACTCACTTTGTAGACCAGGCTGGCCTCGAACTCAGAAATCTGCCTGCCTCTGCCTCCCGAGTGCTGGGATTAAAGGCATATAACACCATGCCCAGCTTTTTCCTGTAATTCTTTAAGGGATTTTTGTGCTTCCTTTTTAAGGACTTCTACCTGTTTAGCAGTGTTCTCCTATATTTCTTTATTGAGTTATTAATGCCCTTCTTAAAATCCTCTACCAGCATCATGAGATATGACTTTAAATCCAAATCTTGCTTTTCAGGTGTGTTGGGGTATCCAGGACTCACTATGGTAGGAGTACTGGATTCTGATGATGCCAAGTGGTCTTGGTTTCTGTTAGTAAGATTCTTACGTTTGCCTTTCACCATCTGGTAATCTCTGGTGTTAGATGTTCTAGCTGACTGTGGCTGGAGCTTGTTCCTCCTGTGATTCTGTTAGCCTCTGTCAGCACTCCTGGGAGTCCAACTCCCTCCTGAGTCCCAGTGGTCAGAGCACTCTCTGCAGGCAAGCTCTCCTCTTGCAGGGAAGGAAGGTGCATAGAGGTCTGGGTCTCAGCTCTACCTCCTAGATGAGGATGAAAGCCTGAAGGGACCCTGTCTAAGAAGCTCTGTTGCTTCTGTGGCCCATGCACTCTCCTGCGAGGACTGGTCTCTGAGAGACCCGGGATACAAGATGGTGCTCTCACCTGAGTCCCAGGGTCTCTGGAGGCCAACTCTCCTCAGTGATCCTAAGATCCTGGGTGTGCTAGGGTGCCTGCAGCATGGAGAGTCCTCTGGGGACTGTGGACAGTCCCACGGTCCCCAGAGTTCTTGCCCAAGGTGGCCCAGGGCTGGCACCTACCGGTGCACTTTATTATCAATCAACTAATAATCAAAATGATTACGTTTAGGGCTAGGAGAAAGCGAGGTAGAAATATAGTGCTTGCCTTGCAAATACAAGAACATAAGTTTGATAATTAAAACACACATTAAAAACATCAGGGTACAGTGGCACACTTGTACTCTCAGAGCTGAAGAGGCTGAGCCAAGTGAATTCCTGGGGTTCTCTTGCCAGCCAGTTCACTTAGGTGGAGAATTCCAGGCCAGTGAGAGACACTGTCTTGATAGATAGATAGATAGATAGATAGATAGATAGATAGATAGATAGATAGATAGAACAAAGCAAACAAAATAAAGGGTGGACAGTACTTAAGAAACAAACCCAAGATTTGTGATCCTCTGGATTCTATACAAATGTACACGGGGGGGGGGGGTGGATTTAACATTTTAAAGGTATTATTCAGCTGCAAAGTAATCACTAAGTACTAGTACTAGAAGCCAGGTAAAGGGATTGCAAAGTTCACAAATAATGAGCACAAATAAAAACATGTAATATCACATATTTCCACTGATATTTAAGATTCGCATTTATCCAACTTCTAATTTTGGCACAGTTTAATCAAGATTCTTAAAATAAATGTAGAAACGATTCTCATATAAGCATTCTTGAGAGAAAAGTAAAACCTGTAGTATTGCAAGTTTAGAAATAAACAGAGTCGGGCAGTGGTGGTGCATGCCTTTAATCCCAGCACTTGGGAGGCAGAGCAGGCAGATTTCTGAGTTTGAGGCCAGCCTAGTCTACAGAGAGAGTTCCAGGACAGCCAGGGCTACACATAGAAACCCTGTCTGGAAAAACAAAAAAAAAAAAAAAAACAAGAAAAAAAAGAGGAGGAGGAGGAGGAGGAGGAGAAAGGAAGGAAGGAAAGGAAAGGAAAGGAAAAGGGAAAGGGAAAGGGAAAGGGAAAGGGAAAGGGAAAGGGAAAGGGAAAGGAAAGAGAATAAATTATTTTTGAGAGGTAGTTCTCTATTACAGACAAGTTTATCACCATAACATTGCTAATACTTGTATCCTTTTTCAGTCTTTCAACATGGCAGGGGCTAGACACATGGGATGGGGGTGATAAAGTTTCTCGTGAATGGAGGCCATATGTAATACTAAACATTATATCACACACATAGTTTCTTACATCCAATAAATGCACATCCCAAAATGTCATACCAACAATGAAAAGGCCTAGCAGTGCTGAATTAAATATTGAAGGTACTGTTTTTTTTTTGTTTCTAATAATTACCTTAAAAAGTAGTAAAAATGAATGATTCCACTGGCAAATTAATGCCTAAAACTTTAATAAGTTTTTAATGAAATAACTATATAATGTTTATATTTTTCAATATAAGAATAATACTTTTAATATTAGGCTACCAAAAGATAAGAAATATGACCAATATGAATTATGAAGGAGTAAGCAGGGATGAGATATAGCTCAGGGGTAGCATACTTGTCCAGCATGTAAAAATCCCTGTCATTTAAGTCCCCAACACCAGAAAATAAAACTAAACTAAAAGAATGTTATAAAATGGGTTAGTAAAGGGACTGGAGAGATGGCTCAGCAGTTAAGAGCACTGACTGCTCCTCCAGAGGTCCTGAATTCAATTCCCAGCAACCACAAGGTGGCTCACAACCATCTGTAATGAGATCTGATGCCCTCTTCTGGTGTGTCTGAAGACAGCTATTATGCATTCATACACATAAAATAAATCAAATAAATAAATCTTTTTAAAAAATGGTTTAGGGGGGCTGGTGAGATGGCTCAGCGGGTAAGAGCACCCGACTGCTCTTCCAAAGGTGATAAGTTCAAATCCCAGAAACCACATGGTGGCTCACAACCATCTGTAACGAGATCTGGCTCCCTCTTCTGGAGTGTCTGAGGGCAGCTACAGTGTACTTACATATAATAAAATAAAATAAATCTTTTTTAAAAAAAGCTTTTACACTTGAAAAAATGCTCAACATCCTTAATCATCAGGGAAATGCAGATCAAAACAACCCTGAGATTCCACCTCACACCAGTAAGAATGGCTAAGATCAAAAATTCAGATGACAACAGTTGCTGGCGTGGATGTGGAGAAAGGGGAACACTCCTCCACTGTTGGTGGGACTGCAAGCTTGTTCAACCACTCTGGAAATCAGTCTGGCGGTTCCTCAGAAAATTGGACATAGTACTACCAGAAGATCCTGCAATACCTCTACTGGGCATATATCCAGAAGATATTCCATCTGGTAACAAGGACACATGTTCCACTATGTTCATAGCAGCCTTATTCATAATAGCCAGAAACTGGAAAGNCATTCCCCTGTACTGGGGCATATAAACATTGCTAGACCAAGGGCCTTTCTTCCCCAATAATGGCCAACTAGGCCATCTTCTAATACATATGCAGCTAGAGACATGAGCTCTGGGGGTTCTGATTAGTTCATATTGTTGTTCCATCTATAGGGTTGCAGACCCCTACAGCTCTTGGGTACTCTCTCTAGCTCCTACATTGAGGACCCTGTGTTCTGCCCTATAGATGATTGTGAGCATCCACTTCTATATTTGTCAGGGACTGTCAAAGCCTCACAGGGAGACAGGTATATCAGGGTCCTGAAAAATCATTTTTAATATTGCCTGAGCATTATAAGACTTAAGCAAGTCTGCCATAAATGTGACTGAAGCTACTATAAAGGATTAAAGATAAACTAGAAACAGTTGCTACTGACTGTTAATAACACATGATACAAATCTTATACATTAAGGAACACAATGATGAACTTTCCATTACCTTTACATTAGGCTTCTTTGTTGA
The DNA here is from genome assembly GCA_902729485.2 of Mus minutoides. Lineage (NCBI taxonomy): Eukaryota > Metazoa > Chordata > Mammalia > Rodentia > Muridae > Mus > Mus minutoides. The sequence continues at coordinate 1,313,088 of LR749536.1, forward strand.
AACTCCTCTGTACCAACCTAAAAAAGATATTAAAATAACATTATGGTCATTCTGTAAGAGACATAACTGTAATTTTTAAATTGTGAAATTTTCCATAATATATTTTGGCTTCATTAGGATCCATAACTGTTCTAGCAGCCTACTCCTAAAGGAAGAGGTTTTTATTTTTATTCAATTTTGTTTTATATGGTAGATAGGAAATATAGCCAAGACTGTTTCCTGACTCACTCACTCTCCAGTGCAGCATACTATACTATACTATTCCCTTGTTCGTCTGTTGTTATTGGTTCCGCTTAGTTGCTAACATTCATATCCCTACTATTAAAGAGCATTCATATACAGCAATAATAATAAAAGTTTCAATTACACACAGAAGTATAATTTTCAGGCAAGGGAAATCTTATTGGCAACCTTTTCAATGCTAATCTATTGCTTTCTGAGTCTTGCAATAGTTTGCTTGTGTTTGAGAGGAAACAGCATGTAAGAGTATAAACCAAGAAAAGCACTTACAAAAGGAAAATAAAAATAATGGAGAGTGTACATAACAGCTAATATTAACTGAGGACTTTTGGTACTAATTTTACATATTGGAATTTAGGGAATTTTCTACATTCTAATCTTCAAATCTCATAACAATGCTATGAAAGGAGGGGAAATCTAATTTTCTCACATGAAAACAACACACTACAAAAGAATAGAAAATCTTTTTTTAGTAATAGCAGCCATGACAATAAATTACAATAACTAGTTTCACAAACTGAGTCTCAATTTCTTCATTCATCATTTTTTTTTTTATTGTTGTTTTGGTTTTTTGTTTTTTCGAGACAGGGTTTCTCTGTTTAGCCCTGGCTGTCCTGGAACTCACTTTGTAGACCAGGCTGGCCTCGAACTCAGAAATCCACCTGCCTCTGCCTCCCGAGTGCTGGGATTAAAGGCGTGCGCCACCACGCTCGGCTCCATTCATCATTTTTAAATGATACCCTTACTATACATAACATGAATATATTAAGAGACAACATATAGCAGAATGAGGGTCTCTAAAACCCTTAAGAAAGAAGGAATTAATGAATCCATGAAAATGCATCAAAGCTACAGTATTCTAACCTGTTGGGTATTGGGGAAAAAACAAGCAACCAGTCTACAGAACAAAAGATGACATCCATAAACATCCCCACACAGACTTCAACTGACCCTTGACAAAGTAACAGGCAACACAATAGGAAAAAGATGTTTTCAGCAAATGGTGTTAGAACAACTTTTTATATATATGAGAGAGAGACAGAGACAGAGACAAACAGAGTCCAGCCCCCAACTGGGGCAGAGACCCACTCTCCACCAGAGGCCATACCACCAGCCACCATAAGTCAGGTAGGAAGCCCAATCATAGACCTCCTACACTTTCTCGATGAACCCCCACTCTAACCCAACCCATCCCTCCTCTTCTTATCACTGTGTCCCAAGCCCCAACTCAGGCAGAGACCCTAAAACCTTCAACCTGCAATCTGTCCTGCTTGCAAAATGTGCTGTGGCAATGATGACAGGGCACATCTTCTCTTTCCACCTTTTAGCTAATTTGGCTAAGGATCTGATAATCTTACTGGTTTTTTCTTTTGTTTCATTGATTCTTCATATTATTGTTGTATGTATGCATGTGTGTGTTTCTATTTTATTGATTTTAGCTCTGAGTCTGATTATTTCTTGCCATCTATTCTTTGGGGTGTGACTCCTTTTTTGTTCTAGAGCTTTTGAGTGTGCTGTTAAGTTACTAGCATGAGATCCCTCCAATTTTTTATATAGACATCTATTGCTATGAACTTTCCTCTTAGATGAGTTTTCATTGTGTCCCATAAGTTTGGGAACTGTGTATATTAATTTTCATTTAACTCTAGAAAGTAATTTCTCTCTTAAATTCTGTCCTGACATGGATCTGGAGGGTATCATCCTGAGTGAGGTAACCCAATCACAAAAGAACTCACATAACATGTACTCACTGATATGTGGATATTAGCCCAGAATACAATTTTACCCAAGATACAATTTACTAAACACATGAAACTCAAGAAGAATGAAGATCAAAATGTGGGCACTTCGCCCCTTCCTAGAATTAAGAACAAAACACACATTGAAGGAGTTACAGAGATCAAGTGTGAAGCTGAATCAAAAGGATGGACCAACCAGTGACTGCTGCAGCGGGGGATCCATCCCATAATCAGCCACCAAACATAGACACTATTGCATGCGCCAGCAAGATATTGCTGAAAGGGTGCTGATATAGCTGTCTAGTGGGAGGCTATACCAGTGCCTGGCAAACACAGAAGTGGATGCTCACAGAGTCGATAATCTACCTTGTGTCCCAAGGGTTCCTTCCTCGATCTCTTTCATGGGTTCCTCGACTTCCCCAGAAGTTGGGATATCCACCTTCTTATTGTACTTGATTGATCATGGGGGACTCGAGTACAGAGATCGACGTATATATCTTCTCCTACCGGATCAACCGGTACATTGGGAAGAGAGGCCCCTTGGTCATGCAAACTTTAAATGCCCCAGTACAGGGGAACGCCAGGGCCAACATGTGGGAGTGGGTGGGTAGGGGAGCAGGGCAGGGGATGTGGGAGGGTTTAGGGGACTTTCAGGATAACATGTGAAATGTAAATGAAGAAAATATCTAAAATAAATAAATAAATGATAGTACAAATCAAAAAAAAAATTTCTGTCCTGACACATTTTTCATTCAGTAATGAGTTGTTCAGTTTCCATGTGTTTGTAAGCTTTCTGTGTTTCTGCTGCTGTTGATATCCATCTTTAGCTCATGGTAGCCAGATAGGATACAGGGTATTATTTCAATTTTCTTAATTTTTTAATTAAATTTTTAAAAGCTTTATTATTTTATCTAAGTACCCTGCAGCTGTCTTCAGACACACCAGAAGAGGGCGCCAGATCTCATTATGGGTGGTTGTGAGCCACCATGTGGTTGCTGGGATTTGAACTCAGGACCTTCAGAAGAGCAGTTAGTGCTCTTAGCTGCTGAGCCATCTCTCCAGCCCTTCAATTTTATTTATTGAGACTTGCTGGTGATCAAGTATGTGGTCAATTTTGGAGAAAGTTCCATGAGCTGCTGAAAAGAAGGCATATTGTGTGTTTGGGTGAAATTTCCCATAAATATCTGTTAGGTTCATTTGGTTTATAAACATCAGTTAGTGCCAGCATTTCTCTAAGTTTTGTCTAAGTAGCATGTCTCTATGGTAAGAATGGGATATTGAAGTCACCCACTGAAGTGAAAACTTAAGGATTCTTGGAAAGTCAGTTGTGTTGGATGATGTTTTGCTGGGCAAAGACATGAAGGAGTGTTGTCCTGAAGTAGACACAGGTGAAAGGATGTTATGCTAAAGCAAGCCCATTAAAGTACATGTGATGAAGGATTCTTTGCTTCTGACACACATGTATTAGTCTGCCTTACATTGCATAGTTGAGCTCCATTTGTCAGAACTCCATAGAGAGAAACACACCAGGAAACTTCTGGTGGTGTGCTACAGTTTCTAATCGCTTCTGTGGACTGGGGCTGACTGGCAGAGTGATGTCAGCTAAGACGGATGCACGTGCTGAGGCAAGACACGTGGAGGACACGTGATATTTGGAAGGTATAATTAGGACTTGAAGAAATGACAGAGGCTGAGCTTGGCTTGCTTACAGAGCTAGCTGTGCAATGCTTGTTGGTCTCAAGTCTTCACTGATCTTCACTTAGCTGAGAGAGGCTCAGCTGAGAACTTCTCCTGGCACTCCTGTTGGCCCTGGTCCCTCCTGCTGACTTGTGCTGAGGCTGAGACCTGGCTGTCTCTCTCTGCTAGGTAGCTAGCTGCTAGCACTGCTGCTGATTGTGTTTGTTAAACCAACTATACCTAAGTGGACTACTAGTATATCCATGAGTTATTTGTGAGTGGATCAAGCTGCCATTGACTGCTAACCTGTGAACTTAACTGCCAATTTACAGACAAACAGATAGAAATTGCTCCAAAGAACCTTTCAAACCAGGTTCACTCCCCCACCACCACCCATCCTTTTTTTCCCTCTGGTGGATGGTGGGCTACAAGGGAGGTTAAAGCATTATAGAACCATTATTAAAAGAAGACTTTAAAAAAATTAAAGTTACAACCTACTATCACTGTGTGGAGATCAATATGTGACTGTGTAGTGTTTTGTTTCTTTTATAAACATGGGTGCATAGATGTTGTGATGGTTTGTATATTCTTGGACCAGGGAGTGGCACCATTTGGAGGTGTGGCCTTGTTGGAATAGGTGTGACCTGATTGGAGTAAGTGTGTCATTGTGGGTGTGGGCTTAAGATCCTCACCCTAGTTACCTGGAAGTGAGTCTTCCACTAGCAGCCCTTGGGTGAAGATGTAGAGCTCTCAGCGCCACCTGTGCCATGCCTGCCTGGATAATGCCATGCTCCCACTTTGATGATAATTGACTGAACCTCTGAACCTGTAAGCCAGCCCCAAGTAAATGTTGTTTTTTATAAGACTTGCCTTGGTCATGGTGTCTGTTCACAGCAGTAAAACCCTAACTAAGACAGATGTTAAGAACTGCAATGTCAAATACAAAAACAAAACAAACAAACAAACAAACAAACAAACTGCAATTTTTCTCTTGGTAGATTTTTTTCCTTTGATGAGTCTCTATCTCTTTTGAGTAGTTTTGATCTGAAGTCTATTTTGTCAGATATTAAAATGGCTATACCAGCTAGCTTCTTGGGTCTATTTGCTTGGACTATCTTTATCCATCCTATTACCCTGAGGTGTTATCTATGTTAAGGTATGTTTCTTGGATATAGCAGAAGGATAGTTCTTAGGTTTTGATTCCATTGTATTAGTCTGTGTCTTTTTACTGGGGAATTGAGGCCACTAATGTTCAGAATTATCAATGATCATGTTTGTTGATTACTGGTTTTGTTGTTGTTGCTGCTGCTGTTGTTGTTGTTGTTGCTGTGATGGTGGTGGTGTAAGGTTTTTATCCCCTCCTTATAGAAAAACTATATACAAGTCATAACTTTACTTCTCTTTCCCCATATTGAGTCATTAAATGTTCTTTTATCTTTTTCCTTATTCTTCTTGATGAAAATTCAGACTGGGTTTTATTCTTTTCTAGCTGAGACCAGTAGCTAAAAAGTGGCTGAATTGCATTAGGCATGAAAATATATAGTAACTGAAAAACTTGAATGAATCTGTAAAATATGAGATAATAAAATCCATAAGACATGTCTGTTGGTCAGTCTAAACTAATATATGTATANGGAATAAGAAACACTAAGAAGAACAGGCAGTTGACAGGAATAAGAAACACTAAGAAGAACAGGCAGTTGACAGGAATAAGAAACACTAAGAAGAACAGGCAGTTGACAGGAATAAGAAACACTAAGAAGAACAGGCAGTTGACAGGAATAAGAAACACTAAGAAGAACAGGCAGTTGACAGGAATAAGAAACACTAAGATTCTATGTTTGCCCTTTACCGCTATATATTTCTCCAGGAAAGACTGGGCTTGTGAAATAAGTTAAGTCAGAATTGCTTAATATAAATAGTGTAAATTCTAAGAGATCAAAAACACACACTTTCAAAAATCTATGTAAAGTCCCTTTTTGAAAAAGTTAAGACATAAAATTAAAAAATGGGTTCAAATCTGTACATGAGTTAGCAGCTATACTTCTATTCTCACCAACAAGATGCTGATAAATACACTGTCAAAGAGATTTATCATTACAACAAAATGACAATAACTAGACCTGAAAACAGGGGATGAGTATGAAGAGCTTCCATTTACTTCCATGGAAAGCAAATGACTCTTCCAAGATTAAACAGGAAAGATTCCTTCCCTATAAAACCTGTCCACAATTATTGATAAAGCCTACACTATTCATGAGTGACTTTAACCATGACCCCTTATTTGTGCATATGGTCTGTGTATGCATGTATGCCATGCATGTGCACGTGGACACTGGATGTCTTCCTCAAACACTCTCCACTTTATTTTTTGAGACAGGGTCTCTCAGTGAACCTAGGACTCATCAACTCATGTAAAGAGGCTGGCCAGTGAGCCACATTGTTCTACCTGTCTCTGCCTCACCAATGATAGGATTAGAGGCATGTAACCCTGATCTCAAATTTGTATGTGTATGGGCTGGAGATCCCAACGCAGGTCTTTTTGCTTGCACAGCAAGTACTTTATTGACTAAGCCACCCATAGACCCCTTATCACCACTGAAATCTCTCACAATTCTAATGTTTCAACTAAATTTTACTTGTAACCCATCTTCACACAAAATACTATCTAAAGCTACACATCTGTTGTTGTCTTTTTGATCAAGATTTTAAAAGAAACTCAGCCAAAACCAAGATACAAAAAGTAAATTAGGAGATACGAGAGACTAAAATAAACTGAAATGTCTCTTTTGTTTGGTATCCCAAGCTCAGACTAGGCTAAAAGGAAAAAGAAATGTTCTTAGTCTACACTGTTTATTATTGAGGGGCGACTTTTTCCTGAAAAGGCAAAGTGAGTGTCCTCTTAACCAGGTTTACAAAAATGTCTTACAATTACAACTCCTTCACTGACACAAGAAATACATAAGACATTTTATGCTGAAAAAACCCAAGCAAAGAGCTGCACAAAGTAAATTTAAAGGGGAGGATCAGTGAAGAACTCTTGGAGGGGGCACCAGGAAAGGAGGCAACATTTGGAATGTAAATAAAACTTTTTTTTTTTTTAAATTCCATTCAGCTGCCTCTAGAAGCTTGCAGCTGTGGCTGCTATGTTGTGTGCGTCAGTAGGTGGCAGAGAGGAGAGAGGTTATATCTAAGCTCAGTGTTCTGACTTAGGAACATCTGAATGATTAGTAGCCTCACACTCTCTGAAAAAAGCAAGCCTAAGATAATCACCAGTCCAACAGGGACTCAGACAGGGAGCTAGCCTGAGACAATCACCAATCCCACACTATCCAGGCCCTGGAAGACCCCCAGAACCAGGAGCAAGCCTGAGACTAAAAGAACCCCCTCCTGGGACTGAGGGCTCAGAGCAGGAGTGAGCCTGAGACAGATGACTCTCCCATGAAACCACTTGAGCAGACCAGGTGAAGAGCAAGCCCCAAATGACCACCAGACGAGCACTACTGGACTTGAACAGGGAGCTGGCCTGAGACAACCACCAGTCCTGGGGAGCAAACCATGCCTGAGATGACCCATGCCCAGCACCATAATGCATGAGTAGGGCATAGCACTCCCGAGATAACCCCAGACACTCAGAGACCCCAGAAGCCTCTTAAAGGAACAATTAAGTGGTGGAGAAATGGAAGAGAAACAAACAGAAGGATATGAGCACAGTAAAGAAAGGCAGAACTTGAGATTCAGGGTAATGAGGAACAGCCTAAGAAGAGTAGCCAGTGATGGCACCTGGGATCATGGTGAGGTCTTGGCCTGTGCTGCCTCAGTTGGGGGAGGGCTTGTTGCTATTTAAGGGCTATGTAGAACTGGCCCACCCCTCAGCTGGGCATCATGGAAGAGCTGGCCGTGTAGGCATGAGAGCTGACTCTACTCCTAGCCAACTGTAGTACTCCACAGAGCCATAGTTGATTGGAAACCTAACCAGGCTCTCAAAGATAAAAGCATGGGAGGCCCAGCCCTACCACTCATTTACTGTGTGGTGGCATATATGAGAGATGCCTTCTCCTTCCTCCACCCTCAACACCTGAGGCAAGCGGGAGGCCCGGCTCTGAGGTTATGATAGCAAGAGAGCTGTCTCTGCCACTCACCAGCTGTAGCATTCAGGATAGTGGGCCCTGCACACCTCGCCTAGGTTGACAGCAGAGCTGACCCTGGTGGCATTGGGGGTGGGAGGAGCATTGCCCTAAGGGCTTGAGTGTGGGAGAACTGACCTACCTATCAGCTATGGGTTAAAGAGGGAGAGATGATACACACACACACACCTTGCCATCTATGGCAAGCAAGAATGATGATTCCCTTGATCATTAGAATGGGAAAGATGGTCCTGCCCCTCACCTGCTGCAGCAATCAGGAGAGCAGGCTTGCTGGGGCAGTACAGTGGAGCTGGACATAGGGGTAGAGGCTGCAGGTGAGCCAACTGGCTGGTATGGACAAAGGAGAGACACTCTCCTCCTCTCCCTCACCCCTCACCACCTATGGCAGTCAGGAGAGCTGGCCTTGGGGTCATGAGAGTGGAAGAACTGGCCACATCCCTCATCAATGGCAACACTAGGGAGAACAGGCCCTGTACCTCACCTGGGCAGCAGAGTAGAGCTGGCCCTGGTAGCAGGGACTGCAGTGAGCCATCCCCAAGGGCATGAGAGAGGGAGAGACTACAGGCTAACCAATTCAGGTTGGCTTCTCAGATCCAGGGTTTTGAATTGGCCCACCCCAACATCTGCCCCATCTATGAACTGCTAGCATACATGAAGGGGCCAGTCCTACAAATCTAAAACTACAGGATCTGCCAAGACATGGGGAAACAATGGATAAGCAAGAGGAGTCCCACTGAGGTTCCATTAGCAATAGAGTAGCAGAAGCCAGAGGTATTCCTTATGCCAGACCACCAATTCATTGAAATGAACATTTACAAGCAAAGAAGTGTAGACAAAAGGTAATGCTATATGACACACTACAGCTTCCAAACCAAGTTTTGTTTTGTTTTTCTCTGCTAAACGGGAGGTTACAAGAGTGAGAGGCAGGTATGAGGAGAGGGAGAGACAAATGGGATTGGGGTGCATGATGTGAAATTCACAAAGAACCAATAAAAAGTTTTAAAGGAAGAAGGGAGGAGGAGGAGACAGCCTCCTCCCTCTCTGTAACTCCATCTCTGTAACATGCCTAGCAGTAGCTGCCGCCACCACCTACAGGATAGTTCAGTGGGTAGAAATGCTTGTCTGCAAGCACAGAAATCTGAGTTTGAACATTATATAAAAGTGGATGGAGAGCCGGGCGTGGTGGCACACGCCTTTAATCCCAGCATTTGGGAGGCAGAGGCAGGTGGATTTCTGAGTTCAAGGCCAGCCTGGTCTACAAAGTGAGTTCCAGGATAGCCAAGGCTATACAGAGAAACCCTGTCTCAAAAAACCTAAAAAAAAAAAAAAAAAAAGTGGATGGAGAAAACTGACTTCACAAAGTTGTCCTCTAACCTCTCTAAACACACTGTGGCACACGTTCCCATAAACAAATACCACACATATGTATGAGCACACACACAGAGACATGCAATAATAATTTAAATGTCATATATAATCAAATGTGATTAAAAATTAAGGTATGACATCAAACTCAATTTCTCACATATAAATAGTAGTGTCTCTTTTATACCAGAGATTTTAAAATTTAAGAGTGTAATGGTTGCTTTTATTGTACTATGACAGAATGCCTGACAAAGAAACTTAAGGGAGGATTTATTTTAACTCATGGTTTGAAGAGACAGTCCGCTGTAGCAGGCACAGAGCATCTGGTCACACACTACCTCTAAAGCAAGGCAAAAAAGAAAGATGCATTCAGCACTCAGCTAGCTGCCTCCTCTTTCCCTTTTTATTCCCAGACCCCAGCCTGTGAAAAGGTGCCTTGGTGAATTTCCCTCCTCAGCTAACTCATCTCTGTAACATGCCTTCAAAGCCATGCCTAGAGATCTCCTCAATGGTAAGATTAACCACCACACGTTATTTGCAGCACATTCTGTTTAAGCAGTTGGTTTCACAAAGAAAAAGAAAAATATTATGGGAGCTGTTTTAAATAAAAATAACCATGTTAATCTCTTAGTTCAAGGCCAGCCTATTCTATAGAGTGAGTTCCAGGACAACCAAGGTTTACACAGAAAAACTCTGTCTTGAAAAACTAAAAGCAAAAACAAAAACCAAGTAAAATAACCATGTTACGCTTAAGAGAAAGGAACAAGCCACAGGTTTTAAAAGGTTTTAAAAGACCTGGATTGACTTTCAAAGATAATAACTTCATAAAAATATTATAAACTGTATAAATGTCATCAATGTACAAAAAGAGAAAAATTGAGAATAATAAACAAGTACTAGAGAAGGAAGCACAATGGTTTGCAACTGCGAATGGTTACTCAATGATTAGTTAATGTGAGAATAAGGTGAGGTTGTGAGATTTACATCTATCCTCATAACTGTGCATTACATCTACAGTAGTCACATCAAACACTTCATATAAATTAAATCACTTCAAATCAACTTGAAAAATAAATAGGTTTTACTTTTTTCAATTTAATTATTATATTAAACAAGCAGATAAATAAGACAAATACAAATAACAAAAATGTATTTAAAATGTTCTAATTTTTAAAGATTTATTTATTTTATATATATAGTGTTCTGCCTGCATATATGTCTGCAGACAAGAAGAGGGTATCAGATTACATTATAGACAGTTATGAGTCCTCATGTGGTTGCTGGGAATTGAACTCAGGACCTCTGGAAGAGCAGCCAGTGCTCTTAACCTCTGAGCCCTAAAAATAAGTTCTTAATCTTGGTGTAAATATGAGATTAATTTATGTGAAAAGCATAACATTTATACACATGCATAAAAAGTGGTAATGACTTAGCCTTGTTCCACATTCTGTGCTGGAAGTTTTACCATCTATAATTTCAACACTGATGAACATCGCTTTGGTAAATATACATTTTTGTGGAGATTGTAAAATGAACTTGCTAGGCACCCAATGCAAGTGAAGCCATACTGTCCCACAGAGGCATAAAGTACCTCTACAAAAGCTGCTGGCTGAGAAGCTGCAGAACAATGTAAGCAGTGTTAACTCAAAGAATGGAGCCTCTATAAAGACCAGGCCATGTGACAGTCAACAATTAGCAGCCAAAACAGGTGCAAACCAAGTGAGTAAGGTCAAAAGTACTAACTGGAGCTCAAGGTAGTACCTCCCCCCTTTGACAAGACATTCCAAGCTTGTATCTCAAACATATCATTTCACTGGCAAAAGTAAAACAATCCAATCCAAACTTACTGGTCCTTAAGCCAATATCCAAGTAGAGAGAGATCAAAGACTAGCAAAAGATATATCAAAAAAAAGTACAATCTCTTCTCTATCCCATAATTTAAAATAATCTTATTTAAATTTTTTGAAAAAAAAATCATTCAGGCTGTTAAGACAGTTCAGCAGGTAAAAATATTTGTTGCACAAACCTGGTGAGCTGAGTTTACTCCTCAGCACCATGTAAAGCTGGAAAGAAGAAACCCATTCCACAGCATTATTCCTGACCTCCATGGCACACATGCCTGTACACATGAGTAATAATAAAGAGAATTATAATTGTTTCCTTGTAAAAGACAGACTAGAATGAGTGCACATTCTAAAAACCATGTAAGAAACCAACAGTGAATTTGAAAGCCAAAAACAACCTACAACCTTTTAAAAAATATTTTCTTACTTGGTGTATCAATAAAAATATGCATAGCCTTCAAATTCTTGATGTCTTTTTCAATTATATATAATTTTTCAATTATATAACTAATAACAGACAAGAAAGAATCAATCAATTATAAATCTAAGACACTTTTAGCAGAATTCAACCCCCAAAAGTATTCAAAAGGCTGACTTTCAAAATTATCTTTCCATTATTTTCACTGAAAAGTTTAAAAAAAATAATCTTGTATATTTATGCACATAGTTTAATGCTATTTTAAATCTTCATTTATCATCTATAATTATAAAGTTGATAAACAGCAATAACTAAATATGCATTCAAAATCTGGGAATTTTTTCTTATTGTCTTGAAATTAGATATTTTAGAGAACCCTAAACGAATTTGAATACTATACTACCACAAAATGGTGCCCTGTACATTCCTAGTTAAACTGCTCTGGAATCAGCCTCACACGTATGCCCAGAATCAATATAAGTATCTATTTTAATTATTTTACAGAAAGAAAATTTGAGAATTAGTAAAGTTATGCCCATTGCCCTTAATCATCCACTGTGAAGATATATACAGAACTTGATTTCTCAAGACCCACTTCACTATCCTCTCCATGAAGTCAGGGGCATATTGAATATAAATACAAGACAAAACAACAGTGACTAGTTCAGACTTCTGAACACAAAGGATATCTATCAGGACCATTCATCAAGTCCCATGACATGAGAAATTACCATTTTGGAACTCTAATAAATTTTCTTTCAAATATATATACAAAACTACAAATCAAATCCCTCCTCTGCCCAACAGCAGCTATCTTCAAGCTTCAAGAAACACAGCCTACATAAAACTTCAAACTGAAGCTTCTTTTTATGATAGGCCATGGCTTATTACTAACTTAAATTCACATGAGTGAGTGAAACTTCCTTTTGACCAGTGAACCATGGTTTCAAACTACCACTATTTATAAAATTACAACTGACAAATATACTTAATTAAAGTAACCTATCCAGGAAAAGAACAAGTTCCAATCAACCAAACAGACTTTATACATGGATCTCAAGATCTAAGATCTCTTAAAAGTCTTATTTTGCCTCCATACTCAATTTTGCTGATGGTCACACTGAGGCAAACATAAAAACTAATAGCAATGAGTAACTACAATAAGATCATCTCAGGTTTGGCTCTTGAACTGGCCATCTTGCTATAAAACTAGATTTTACAACATGGCAACCAAGGACAGACAAAGTAAGTCAAAGAAGTTGGAGAGCTGTTATGGGACTGCACATATTTCATTCAGCCTAGTCTCTCCCTGTAATACACAGACTTCCACAGCCACCCTGAACTGTTAAATCTAAGAGTGGTAGGGTAGGTATTACCTACAAATCCATAGGATTAAGTCTAGCTCAACAAGATCCTGAGATCAGTCTGTCTGCCTCTATCCTACAATTCAGAATCATTCAGTATTCCCTGAGCAACCTACACACTTTTGTTACATGCATGACACCTTAGTAGGTGGCAATTTTACCTCGTTTTGTTAAGATTTTGAAAACTAAGGACCAGAAAGTTATAAAGTTCACACACGATGGTATGAAACAGTCACATTTGCTTTTATATTTTTATAGAAAGGCAAAATAAAAGAAATAGATGTGAAGAGATTGATATTTGAAACTATCAGTGGCCTTTACAAAATTAGGCATTCAATGAATTTCAAACAGTTTAATACGAAGGGCAGACAGAAGAATCCTCATCCTTATGCTGCTACAAATCATTTCATATTTTCTTATATTTTAATTTTCTGAACTAGAACACATATGCAGTAATGCTTCTAGTAATATGTAGACTATATAGAAAATATGAAAACTATGATTAAATTTAATTGCTTTCACACATTAAATTTAATATGCTAGAATAGATTTTTTTCAAAGACATAGGTTTAAATGTTTAGAGATGTATTATACAAATGTACTTGAAATACTTTCACTTTGAATTCCATGATTTCTGAACATGAAATAATTTCCTATAGTAATAAAACCAAAGTTTTGGAGCTATAAGTACCTTTCTTTTTATTGAAAAGCTATAAACTTTATCCATATGCCACCAGTAAGTAGCAGGAAATATTTACCCACCAAGTGCAGTGGAACCTAATGAAAACCATATCTACCCATTGTTATCTTGTATCATTTTCTTATAATTTTAGTAGTTATAACTATAGGATGATAAAACCATGCCAGGAAGCTTGGTATTGCAGAGCAGGTTGAGACCCAGAGACTCGGTGGGTACATACCTGAGACTTAGGCAACTTCCCACACCCTGCCAGAGTACTAGTCTGGAACACTGCCACACTCCTTACATAAGGATATGTGACCTGTGGTTATGTAGGCCCAAAACAGAGTTCTCCATGCTAATGAGGTACTTAGAGGCCTGCGAACTTAGCCAATAAGCTTCTCTTCCCAGACATTCTTCCCTGAAAAAAGTATTTAATCTCAGGTCCACCCCAAGAGTGGGTATAGTTCAGTATACATCCATTTTCCACATTGAACAGACAATAAACAATATGGATAAACATGGACTGTCTTTTATATCTACCACCACTATGAAGAATGGCAGGTCTTAGCCTACAAAGCCACAGCTAAATATCCCGTAGAAGGCCTCTCTGCGCCTCCAGCCTGCCTGCAACAAGCTAAAGACAATCATCACTGAGACAAGCCAGAGCTCTTCTTTCCCCAGCCTGGCCCCAGGGCTAAATGCTGTCCCCAGCACATGGGCCCTCCTCCGCCCCTGTGCCCCCACCTCTGTTCTTGATCTTCCTCAACTCCCAGTGGCATCTGCATGATGGAGAGTCAGAGAACCTCCTCAGACCCGCCTTGAATCCCAGAACCAGCTCCAGTTTCTTTCCACATCTCCGACTGTGCCCCCCCCCCAGTGGTGTCTCCACCCTTCCATGAAGCCTAGAACCAGCCAGGAGGTAGACAGAACATGGACCAACATAAACATTTCTTTCATTTCTATATCTGAGTCAGACAGTTAACTCCTTTTCTGCTACTGATTGTTGCCTGAATATTACAGTAATGCAAGATAGAAAAAAAATTAAACAAATGGGAAATTAGCAGGAAATATACGAATCAAAAAAAGAAAAAATTCAAAAGGAAATCATAAAGTTTCTAGGAGATTAAATTTTGACAGACCTTGTCTGCTCACTAACTGATTTACTCTGAGAAACACAAAGACTTAAATCATTATTTATTTTCTCTCTCTACAAACAAAATAACTATGCCAATAGTTGGCTTACTCAGCGAAAGAAAGAAAGAAAGAAAGAAAGAAAGAAAGAAAGAAAGAAAGAAAGAAAGAAAGAAAGAGAGAGAGAGAGAGAGAGAAAAGAATTCATCAACATTTATAATGCCTAGATCTCTCTGGATAAGAGACTTTTTTTTTTTGAGAGAGGTTTTTTCTGTGTAGCCTTGGCAGTTCTGGAACTCACTCTGTAGATGAGGCTGGCCTCAAACTCAGAGATCTGCCTGACTCTGCATCCCAAGTGCTGAGATTAAAGGCGCGTACCACCACTGCCCAACCATAAAAGAACTTTTTAAAATTCTGGATCACTCAAGGAACCATTTCTTCAATATTACTTTTAAAAAGAATATCTAATTTGTGTGAAATTGTATCTACAATATAGATCAGGGGAAAAAACAGACCTATTTTCTCCATCTGGACAGTAGAAATATTGTAACAGAACAGCCAGCATCAATTTTAAGACTGTAGACCATACAAGAACACAGAACTAAGTCCAAAAGTACTAAGAGAATTAGAAGTCAGAAGTGTTCAGCAGAAACTGAAAACAAGTGAAAGCATTACAGTAGAAAGCACATGACAGAATCAATAGCTTATAAATCATCAATCAGTCTAAAAAGACAAAAGAACTGGAATCTATGTGTCATTCCAGACTAGGCAAATTTCTCTCTCTTCCAAAAGTATTTTATAGTGTAGACAACAAGAGATATATACACACAGAGACACAGACACACACACACACACACACACACACACACATACACACACACACACACACACACACACACACACACACACACACACTTTGTGTATGTAAATGTGTGTGTGTGTGTGTATTTCCCAGGAGTGCTACACCACGTGTAAGTGGAGGTCAGAGGATATAACCAGTGGAAGCCTTCTGAGAATCCAACTCTAGTAATCAGGCCTGATGACAAGTGTTATGTCACTGGCCCCCAAGGAGTCATCTTGAGAAGGTCTTGTCTGAGATTTTTAGTCTGGAGTCAGAAGTCTCTTTATGTTCCTATCTTTAGACCACATAACAAATATCAATTTACTGAATAAATGAATGGATATCTGCCTTGAAAGCTAGTTTGCCTATAGGAAAAATTTTTTTTAAAAAATGGATCAATTCTCATTCTTCTACATGCTAACCGCCAGTTGAGCTAGCACCATTTGTTGGAAGATGCTGTCTTCTTTCCACTGGATGGTTTTAGCTCCTTTGTCAAAGATCAAGTGACCATAGGTGTGTGGGTTCATTTCTGAGTCTTCAATTCTATTCCATTGATCTACCTGTCTGTCACTGTACCAGTACCATACAGTTTTTATCACAATTGCTCTGTAATACAGCTTGAGGTCTGGGATGGTGATTCCACCAGAGGTTCTTTTATTGTTGAGGATAGTTTTTGCTATCCTAGATTTTTATTATTCCAGATGAAATTTGCAAATTGCCCTTTCTAACTCTATGAAGAATTGAGTTGGAATTTTGATGGGGATTGCATTGAGTCTGTAGATTGCTTTCAGCAAGAAAGCCATTTTTACTAAGTAGATCAAGGAACTCCATATAAAACCAGAGACACTGAAACATATAGAGGAGTAAATGGGGAAGAGCCTTGAAGATATAGGCACAGGGGGGGAATTCCTGAACAGAACAGCAATAGCTCGTGCTGTAAGATCAAGAATCGACAAATGGGGCCTCATAAAATTGCAAAGCTTCTGTAAGGCAAAGGACACTGTCAATAAGAAAAACGACAACCAACAATTGGGAAAAGATCTTTACCAATCCTAAATCTGATAGTGGGCTAATATCCGATATATATAAAGAACTCAAGAAGCTGGACTCCAGAAAACCAAATAACCCTATTAAAAATGGGGTACAAAGCTAAACAAAGAATTTTCAACTGAGTAATACCAAATGGCTGAGAAGTGCCTAAAAAAATGTTCAACATCCTTAATCATCAGGGAAATGCAAATCAAAACAACACTGAGATTATACCTGACACCAGTCAGAATGGCTAAGATCAAAAACTCAGGTGACAGCAGATGCTGGCGAGGATGTGGAGAAAGAGGAACACTCCTCCATTGCTGGTGGGATTGCATGATGGTACAACCACTCTGGAAATCAGTTTAGCAGTTCCTCAGAAAATTGGACATAGTACTACCAGAAGATGCAGCAATACCACTCCTGGGCATATACCCAGAAGATATTCTGACTTGTAATAAGGACACATGCTCCACTATGTTCATAGCAGCCTTATTTATAATAGCCAGAAGCTGGAAAGAACCCAGATGTCCCTCAACAGAGGAATGGATACAGAAAATGTGGTACATTTACACAATGGAGTACTACACAGCTATTAAAAGCAATGAATTTATGAAATTCTTAGACAAATTGATGGATCTGGAGGATATCATCCTAAGTGAGGTAACCCAATCACAAAAGAACACACATGATATGCACTCACTGATAAGTGGATATTAGCCCAGAAGCTCAGAATCCTTCTTAGAAAGGGGAACAAAATACCCATGGAAGGAGTTACAGAGGCAAAGTTCAGAGAAGAGACTGAAGGAACAACCATCCAGAGACTGCCCCACTTGGGGATCCATCCCATAAACAACCACCAAACCCAGACACTCTGGCAGATGCCAGCAAGAGCTTGTTGACAGGAGACTGATATAGCTGTCTCCTAAGAGGCTCTGCCAGTACCTGGCAAATACAGTCATCCATTGGACGGAGCACAGGGTCCCCAATGAAGGAGGTAGAGAAAGTATCCAAGGAGCTGAAGGGGTTTGCAGCTCCATATGAAGATCAATATGAACTAACCAGTACCCCTAGAGCTCCTTGGGACTAAACCACCGATCAAAGAAAACACATGGTGGAACTTGTGGCTCTAGCTGCATATGTAGCAGAGGATGAATGGCCTAGTCAGTTGTCAATGGGAGGAGAGGCCCCTTGGTCCTGTGAAGGTTCCAGGCCCCGGTATAGGGGAAATGCCAGAGCCAGGAATGGGAGTGAGTGGATTGAGGAGCAGGGGGAGGGGTAGGAGGAGGGGATTTTCAGAGGGGAAACTAGGAAAGGGGATAACCTTTAAAATGTAAATAAAGAAAATATCTAATAAAAAAATCAAAAAAGACACTAAGAGGTCTATGTAGAAGTAAATAGACTGTGGTGCAAAAAGGCACAAAGGCTGCTTTCACTTCCAGACTATAAAAAACTAAGGAAACCAGTTGTAGGAACTAGGTAGTAAGGCAACAAGTGATTAAATATGATTGAGTGTAGGAGCTAAACCTAGGAACTCCAGTCTGTGAAGTAGTAGTGTGCAGAGAACTTGCCAATATACCGCCCTCCCCATTTCACTGTGGAAAGTGGTTACCCCCAAGCATAACCCTATTTGTCCCTAGTAGGCATCACATAAAGTGCCAGACAGACAGACTTGCAGTGTCAGACTGTGCTCTACGATTGTGAAGGAAGGGAAGAAAAAAAAAAAAAAAAAAAAAAAAAAAAAACAATACTAGAGTAAACTGCTGTCCGGGCTGTGGGTGGTAAGTGCCTATCTGAAAAATCTCCTCTATTTGCAAAATAACTGAGACATGTCGTATGTGGACCTAGTAACAAACCATTACAATATGATGACTAAGCTTCACTGCCAATTTGATTGAGTTTAAAATCATTGTGGAAACAGACCTGATGGTATATCTCCAAATAGGGTAAAGAATTGAAAACATGCTCTAAATATGGCACCATTCTGAGGGGTCTTGAAGTGAATAAAAAGAAAGTCAACAAAGCCTTGACGTCTATGCTTCCTGACTGCAGACGCAATCTGACCAGGCACCTCATGCTCCTAGGGCTAGGGCTTCCCCTCCATGAGGCACTGTCTCCTTCTTTACACTGGTTTGTCAAGTATTTTATCACAGCAACAAAAAAGTAACTAACGCACAAGATGCAGAGTTAAGCACTATGGAAAGACAGTCAGCCATAGCCTACATTCTCTCAAGAGGCACAGAGCCTGAGAAGTCACTGAAAGATCATCTGGTCAGCCCGGGTTGAGAAAATCCATCCTTTTCCATATAACTAACCTTCTTGGCAAACAAAAGGCTTTTGCTTTATTTCATGCAATTCTATTTTAACAAAAATGTGGGTTTTCTGTTATACCTGTTTAGCTTAAATATACAGATGTGTATTTTATATATTTCTTTTCTCTTTTCTTCTTTAAAATTGTTTACCATTTTCTCTTCCCTTATTCTTCAGACAGATCTTTCTCTTCTCAACTTCCTTCTCATACCCACTTGTTATTTTTTACTACTTTTTAAAATCTTTCATCTTTATTACTATATTTAGTTCATTGTTTATTTTTCCCTTTCTTTGCTATTCTTATTGGTGTCATAAAGGTTCTAGTTTTAAATTGGTTATTGTTCTATTTCCATATCTTGTATGTTTTTATGATGTGGTTATCACTGTTTGTTGTCTTCTAAAGAGTGCTAGGGATGAGACCCAAATGTCTTGTATTGAGTAGGTAAACTACCACTGAATCCCACTCTGCATCCAACTGAGAAAACTCATCTACATCCAGATAAGTTATACCTTGTGTAAACCTTATTATATACTTTCATATATATATATATATACATACACACACATACACACATACACACATACACACACACACACATATGGGGAAGGAGGGAGGAGGGGAGAGAGAGAGAGGGAGAAAAATTTAACTTAGATCCTCTTCAAGAACAGTAAGTTCTCTTAACTACAGAGCCATCTCATCAGCACCCCGTCTTTTTGCATTTACTCTGGGTTCTTGTTTTTGTAAGACCCTGAGCATGCATTTAGTTGATATGTCTTGGTGTGTGTTGTTGTGGTTGCTGTTAATGTTGGTACTTTAATAACAATAGTTTCCTCTTTGAACTTTCTCTACTGTATTCATACCTTTTGGGTTGTAGTGTTTAGTTCTATGATTTTTCTTTTCTAAGTTTTTTCAAAAACCATATTTGATCACAACATTAAATAACTACATATAACATTAAAAATATTACCTTTTATTTTTCTTTTACTGTTTTTATTATGAAGGAATAATGACTTACACTTAAGAAAATTTAAAAGTGAGCACTGCACTGGAGATAATTTTCCAGCAAAGTATACTAATAAACTTGTATATTTCTATGGCTGGAGAAATGGCTCTGCAATAAAGAACACTTGTAAGTAGCTACTGTAGAAGATCTGTGGGTTTTGTTCCCACATAGTGGTTCACAATTATCTATTGCTCCAGTTTCCAGGGATTTAATGCCTTATTCCAACTTTTTTTTTTTTTAAGGATACCAGGGACATAGGCAGGTAAGTCATTTAGATACATAAGCTATTTTAAAAAATTAACCTGTATATTTATGGAGTCCTGTTAGATTACATTTACTAAGCCCCATAATAACAATCCAACTGGATCAGAGTGTCACTTCCACATGACCACAATACAACAGTTCCTATCCTTTATATCATTTAAAGTGACCTCTAGTCATGCCAAATGGATAGACAAGGCTAATGAAGTTATTTCCCATAACATCAATTTTTTTCTTACTTTTTGGTTAGTTTTTCCTTAGTTTTTATTTGCTTGCTTCTGTATGTGTATTTGTGTGTATGACATGTGTGTTCATGGGTGTATGCAAATTTCATGCAGGTCCACTGGTATACGTGGTTGTATGTACTGTGTGTGCATGCATGTGAAAGCCAGAGTTGACCATGAGTGCTTTTTTCAATCACTCATTTTTTCAATCAATCATTTCATTTTTATTTTGTGTATGGATATAGGCCAGAAGTGTTGGCTCTCCCTAAGGCTAGAGTTGCAGGTGGTTGTGAACCTCCATATGTGGATGCTGGGAATAGAACTTGAGTTCTCTGAAAGCACAATGCATGTTCTTAACCTCTGACCTGTATCTCCAGCCCGTATCACCTTATATTTTTTAGACAGAGACCCTCACTGAATGTGGAACTCAGATATTCAGCTAAACTGGCTTGTGTGTGTCCCCAGTGCTAGGGTTATGGAAGTATGTGGCACTGGGGATCCAAGTTCAGATTCCCCTGTAGGGGCAGTAGGTACTTTAACATCTGAGCTATCTCCCCAGTAACCTAACTTTTTACTTATGCTTTGATTCTGTATAATTTCTAACTTAACTTTACTGTAGAATTTTGAAGACTATATTTTCAGAATGCAAAAATGTCATAATGAGATACATATATAAAAGAATAGTAGTGGAATCAGACTTCACTGGAGCATATATTTTGTCTTACTACAGATAAAGATATCTGGTCAATCTGACAGAGACACAAAGATGAACCAATAACAGTTCACTCAAATGAAGATAAATACAAGTAGAAATTAAAAATGATCATGACATGATATGTAAAATTAATATTCTGATGGCTAAAAATATGTTACTATATTAGAGCTACCTTTTGTTGAATATAAATTAGGAAATATTTTAACAGTATTTAGTATGTTTAATAATGGCTTCACAAGAACTGCTAAAAATCTATTAGGACAACCATAACTGTAATTGATCACTATTTATGTGTTTTATAGGTTCACACTTACCTTCACATTTTTCAAGAATCTGAACTGTTTCTCCTATTTCTAAGACCAGGCCTTGAGGGACAGATCCTCGAAAGCTGCATATCACTAGAAAAGCAAGAGTAAACATATCAGTTAGTAATTTTTCAAAAACTTAACAGTAAGAGTCACTGAATTAAGCACTGAATTTTCAATATAATCTCTCCATTATTTAATTATTCTTATTTAATATGTAAACCTCTTTAATATAGTCAATATATTGTGAAAGGTAATATCATTAAGTGAGTCAGAAAGTTACATACATTGTGGCACAATTATTACCCCTAAGTGGTGTGCATGTGCTCCTATATAAAAATATTTCATGTATGAAAACTCTTCCTGTTCCTCAGCATGACCTAGTTTCACATACCTATCTGAGCAAATATGTGTTAGTAATCCTGGTTAACAGACTGGCCAAGCAACAGACCAAGAATTCAGGCCCAGTATCAGAACAGCCATCTATGGATGGAACTCAAGATCTATCTACTATGACAGGTTAGCTACCGTACACTATTATAGACTACAAACTGGCCCAACTTCTATACCAACCCTAATGACCTTTTTTTATATTAGACCAGCCTCCAAACACCTAAGGGATCCAAGCACTAAGCCAACCTCCAAGGAATACGGCTGAAGACTAGTACCATGCTCCAAGCACACACCTGAGAACTAGGGCACCAGACCTACCACCTGAAAAAGAACCACTACCCACAGGCTAATCAAAGCACAAGACAGGCCATCCATGAATCCAAGAACTCCATCATCAAGGCCATCTGCAGAACCTGCTAAATGGTGCAATCAAACCCCCTAGACAGAGAGACTTGATATTGTTTGCCATGGCACAGGAAATATGTAAAGACTGAAGGAAGAAAAGTTTATTTCTTCAAATACAAGCACCAAAACCAAGAAAAAGATCACAAATAATCAGCAAAACATGAAACTGCCACCAAAGGAACAAGCAAAGCACTACTGCATGAAAAAATAAACAGAACTGGACATGTGACACACACTTATAATTTCAGCACTCAGGAGGTAGAGGTGTGATGGGCCAGACATGAAGAAATTCTAAAGAGACTATGTGTCCCTCAATCAGACTACTGAGACAATGAACCTCAAGAAACTAGAATTCCATACTTTGTCTCTGTAACTCCTTCCATGGGTGTTTTGTTCCCCATTCTAAGAAGGATCGAAGTATCCACACTTTGGTCTAGTGCTTACTGACTGAAGCCTGTTATAGCTGTCTCTGGAGAGACTCCACCAGTTCCTGACAAATACAGAGGTGGATCCTCTCAGCCTACCATTGGACTGAGCACAGGGTCCCCAATGAAGGAGCTAGAGATAGGACCCAAGGAGCTGAAGGGATTTGCAGCCCCCAGAGCTCTCAGGGACTAAACCACCAACCAAAGAGTACACATGGTGGGATTCGTGGCTCCAGCGGACATCAATGGGAGGAGAAGCCCTTGGTCCTGTGAAGGTTCTATGCCCCAGTGAAAGAGAATGCAAGGGCCAGGAAGTGGGAATGGGTGGGTTAGTGAGCAAGGGAGGGGGGCTTCCGGAGGGGAAACCAGATAAGGGGATAACATTTGAAATGTAAATGAAGAAAATATCCGAGAGAGAGAGAGAGAGAGAGAGAGAGAGAGAGAGAGAGAGAGAGAGAGAGAGAAAGAAAGGCAATGGGGTAAAAAAGAAAAGAGAAAAGAGAGAGAGAAAAAAAAAAGAAACTAGAAAAGGAATCTCACGCAGCAAAAAGAGAAAGCCTAAAGCCTGGCCAGGCAAAATTTTCTTCAAGAAAACAGAAGACAATAATGGGAGGTTCTTATTCTTGTTGCTGGGGAATCTGGAAATGGACTCAGGAGACTCAAGGACCATGTTGGAGTTTGAAAAAATGGAAATAAGTTGTCTAGGTGTATGATTCTTGGTTTGAGTACAATAGAAAAGGGAAATGGAGCAGACAGGCTAAATAAACATGTTGGCAGTTGTTGGGGAGAAAGAGAAAACCAGTGTGGTTAACAAAGACATTGAATCTACAGTCTCTTTTGTTGGACTAGTAAATTCAATAGTTACATTTGTAGCCAGAATAGTCTTATATAGATATATTATACCCTGTAACTCTGACAAATGCAATATGAAGAAAATACTACTAGAGATTTTGCTCGACTTTTGGTTTTATGTGTGCATATCTACTTCTATCAGCAGTGTATAACAGTTTCAACATCAATTTGAGAGCTTGTTTTTTTCATACTGCATTTTAATAAGCAGATCCCAAATCTTGTAGCACAAGGCATTAAAGCAACAGCCGTCCCTTGTCTTTATACTTCAGAATTTTCTTCATATTCCCCTTTGTTCAAAGTTTTATTTTCTTGGTATATGGAAAAAACAGTATTATAATAGAAAGCGATTTTACATATTTAAAACTGCACTGGTGCATATTCTCCCTTCTGTTATGATTCTGTGCTTAAGATATTAAATGAGAGCCGGGCGTGGTGGCACACACCTTTAATCCCAGCACTTGAGAGGCAGAGGCAGGAGAATTTCTGAGTTCGAGGCCAGCCTGGTCTACAGAGTGAGTTCCAGGACAGCCAGGGCTGAAGAGAGAAACCCTGTCTCGAAAAACCAATAATAATAATAATTTTTTTAAAAAATGTTAGATGAGCTATATATAAACGATTTCTAAAAAGGAACTAATATTTGTAATGACAAAAGCACTTCTAGACTTATCTTCATTAACTTTTGTCCTTTACTTTGATTTTTAAAACTGTATTTTATCTTAAATTCATCTGTTATCCATTTAAACAGAACTATTGTTACTGCTAAGAATCAGCTGCAGCCCACCGTTTCTTTCTTTTTGCCTAGTCTTTTTTAAAGAATGTCCTAATGACTAGAATACACTGTCTAGTTCAACTTTGCATATCTGGGTTTGAAGTATCTTAGGAAAAGAAAAGCGAAAACATTCACAAAAATCCAAATTCTGTAATCTGTCTCTTTGGTTTATATATCTTCTTTTCAATCATTCTTTCATAAGACTTGACATTTTAGTATTTTAACCTGTTAATTGGTTTGAAAATGTTGTATTGTGTGTCTCATCTCACTGTATATATGATTTAAGAGATTTCAGTAGAAATTACAAGTTAACTATTCAATCAGTTTTGCAAGTTTTAACTTTGCTAAACTACTTAAAAAACATCATTCAACTACAAACTTCATCTGATTATGGTTACAAGAATAAAACAATAGCTTTTTAAAATGTAAGTAACAGATGCCCAAAATAAATTCAAAATTTTGGGCTTTCTTTCTTAGTTATCCATTAACCATGATATCAACAGCTCAGAAATCACAAGGATGCTGAGAAAGTTGACTGTTCAGTTTCTTGGCTCTGAAAATATGGATGGTTGTTATTTTTAAAATTGTCTGTTAGAACCTGAGAAAAACATAAGGCAGTCTGTGCCCCTAAATAGTTACATACCATCTTATGACATTTTAAAACTTAAGTACGAATACTGTTCTGCTCTAATGACAGTTTATGTTTAACTTAAAATAAAGATTTTGGCCAGGTGGTAGTGGTGCATGCCATTAATCCCAGCACTTGGGAGGCAGAGGCAGGTGGATCTTCAAGTTGAGGCCAGCCTGGTCTACATTGTGAATTCCAGAACAATCAGCTCTACACAGAGAAATCTTTGGGGGTAGGGGGAGGACAAGGTTTGATTTTGTTTTTTAACATTTCAGACTTGGGCAGCAAATTACTTTGGTAAAGCTGAATTCCATTTAAGTATGTTTGTGTTAAAGTCTTTTAAATAACTGCTTTGTTAGCAACTATCTTTAAATGATACCCTATGTATCTAAATGACTTTCAAAAGCATATTGACTATGTATCTGAACTTTATTTATTTATTTATTTATTTTTGTTTTTTCGAGACAGGGTTTCTCTGTGTAGCCCTGGCTGTCCTGGAACTCACTTTGTAGACCAGGCTGGCCTCGAACTCAGAAATCCGCCTGCCTCTGCCTCCCGAGTGCTGGTATTAAAGGCGTGCGCCACCACGCCTGGCTTGAACTTTATATTCTATAAAATGTTTACAAACTAAAGTTAATGCACTCAAAATACCAGTAACAGCTGTTGCTCACCCAGGGCTTTTCAGCAGTCAAGTATGGCTGACAAATAACAGCAGCTGCAACCAGAGCCAGCCTCAGCAATGGGCACCACAGGCCAGAGCAAGGCCCTGGCTTTCCCTTGGCCTTGAGTTGGGCTAAGATTATGATTAAGCTTAAGATTATGTCCTGGGAACACAGAAATGCAAGGCAGCCCCATGCCAATATCCTGGATAAGAAGGAAGAACAACTCATGGAGATAGTAAATTATGGAAAGCTAATGAGGAAATGCCTCCCATCCATGCGGCTGTACTGATACAAACAATTGGATCTTTTCATGCTGCACTGGACTTGCTACTACCCAAGTGGAAAGTGCTTAAAATGGGTAATTTTAGGAAATCCTACCTACTTTCTATAAAACGTTTCATTATGGCTGGAGAAATAGCTCCATAGTCAATAACATCACCAGTTGCTCTTCTAAAAGGCCCAGGTATGAGCCCCAGCATCCATACTGTGGCTCACAACCATCTGTAATTCCATTTCTGGGGATCCAACCTCCTCTTTTAATCCTCAAGGGCACTGCATGCATGTGGTGCATGGAGATATATATATAGATAGATAGATAGATAGATAGATATAGATATAGATATAGATATAGATATAGATAGGCAAAATTCATACAGATGAAGTAATTTTTTAACTTTTTAAAAGTTTCATTATATGTGGTATAATTTTGACCTCTTAGTAGCTTACAGACTTTTAAAAAGTCAGGAGCCGGGCGTGGTGGCGCACGCCTTTAATCCCAGCACTCGGGAGGCAGAGGCAGGCGGATTTCTGAGTTCGAGGACAGCCTGGTCTACAAAGTGAGTTCCAGGACAGCCAGGGATATACAGAGAAACTCTGTCTCAAAACAAATAAACAAACAAACAAAAAAAAGAATAAATGCTCGAACCACTGAGCAGATGTAAGCCATTCCAGTCAAAACAGTTGAGATGGAATCCCAAAGACCCACCCCGTTGATACCACTTCCTACTCCACCGCCCACACCCCACCCCAACCCCAAGGTCATGCCCCACTGGTACACAGGCAAATATCCACTACTCAAATACAGAATATTTCAGTCAGAACAGGTACAGGTCACACCAGTCAGAAGAACAGAGACCTCCTGCTGAACCAAAGACCACACCAACTCCCAGAAGTCCAGCCCCCAACTCCAATAGAGACTCCCTGCTGGACCAGAGGTCACATAACCCACCAGAAATACAGACCACAAAGACCAAAAGAACTCAGATGAAACAGAAACCAAGAAACAAAACACCCATCTAACAAAAACAAATTCAGAAATGAGCACCAAGACCTATACTTTTCCCAAACACAAATGCCTAGACACCAGTGTAAGACCACAATCAACAACAGCCAGGGCAATATAGTAACACCAGAAACCAGCTTTCATCCTACAGAAACCCCGGATATTCCAACACAGCTGAAACACAAGAAGACCTCAGAGTCAATTTTATGAAGATGATAGAGATCTTTAAAGAGGAAATGAATAAATTCCTTAATGAAAGCAATGAAAACACAAACAGGTGAAGAAAATAAATAAAATTATTCAAGACCAGGAAAATGGAATAGAAGTAATTTAAAACACACACACACACACACACACACACACACACACACACACAAACTTGAGGGAATCCTGGAGATGGAAAATCTAGGTAAGCAAACAGAAAATACAGACACAAGTATCACCAACAGAATACTAAAGATGGAAGAGAAATCTCAGGTGTAAAAGATACAACATAAGAAATTGATACTTTGTTTTTTTAAAAAAATGTTAAACCTAAAAAGTTCCAGACACAAAAGATCTATGAAATCTAGGACACTGTGAAAAGACCAAACCTAAAAATAATAGAAATAGAAGATCTCAGCTCAAAAGCCCAGAAAATATTTTCAACAAAATCGTAAATTTTCCTGACCTAAAGGATATGCCTAAAAATACAAAAATCTTACAGAACACCAATTAAATTAAACCAGAAAAGAAAAAAAAATCAAAGCACTAAATATATAGAACAAAGAAAAACATTAAAAGCTGTAGAGAGAAAAGAGCAAGCAACGTAATTTGTGAGGGACTCACCATCCCTGTCTTCATGCTGTACTACAGAGCAATAGTGATAAAAACTGCATGGTATTGGTACAGAGACAGACAGAGTAGAGTGACCCAGAAATGAAACTACAAACTTGTGGACACTTGATCTTAGACAAAGAAGCCAAAACCATATAGTGCAAAAAAGCAAGCATCTTCAACAAATGGTACTGATCTAACTAGCAGTCGGTATGTAAAAAGAGAGAGAGAGAGAGAGAGAGAGAGAGAGAGAGAGAGAGAGAGAAAGAAAAAATAGATCCATATTTGTCACCATACACAAAGCTCAAGTCTAAGTGGATCAAGGACCTCAATAAAAAACGAGATACACTGAATCTATTACAAGAGAAAGTGGTTAACAGCCAGGAACTCATTGGCAAGAGGGTGGGAGGGAGTTCCTAAACAGAACTCCAATGTTTCATGCTCTAAGACCAAGAACTGATAAATGAGACCTCAAGAAACTGAAAAGCTTCTGTAAGGCAAAGGACATAGTCAAGTGGACAAATCGGCAACCTACAGATTGGGGAAAAAAATCTTCACTAACCCCAATCTGATAGAAGGCTAATATCCAAAATATATAAAGAACTCAAGAAGAGCCAGGCGTGGTGGTGCACGCCTTTAATCCCAGCACTTGGGAGGCAGAGGCAGGTGGATTTCTGAGTTCGAGGCCAGCCTGGTCTACAAAGTGAGTTCCAGGACAGCCAGGGCTACATAGAGAAACCCTGTCTCAAAAAAAACAAAAACAAAAACAAAAAGAACTCAAGAAGCTAACCTCCAAAAAAACCCAAACAACCCAATAAAAAATGAGGTATAGAGCTAAACAAAGATTTCACAACAGAGGAATTTCGAATGGCCAAGAAGCACTTAAATGTTCAAAATCCAAAGGGAAATGCAAATCAAAATGACCTTGAGATTCCACCTTACACCAATCAGAACGACTAAGATCAAAAACTCAGGTGACAGCACATGCTCCAGAGGATGTGAAGAAAGAGGAACACTCCTCCATTGCTGGTGGGATTGCAAACTGACACATCCACTCTGGAAATCAGTCTGGAAGTTCCTCAAAAAATTAGAAATAGATATATCTGAAGACCCAGGTATACCACTCTTGGACATACACACAAAAGTTGTCCCACCATGCCACAGGAGCACGTGTTCTACTATGTTCATAGTGGCCTTATCTGTGATGGTCAGAAGCTGGAAACAACCCAATGTCCCACGACAGAAGAATAGATACAGAAAATGTGGTTCATTTACACAAAGGAATACTATTCAGGTATTAAAAACAAGAACAACATGAATTTTGCAGGCAAATGGATATAACTAGAAAATATCATCCTAAGTGAGGTAAATCAGACCCAAAAGTTCATGTGTGGCATGTATTCACTAATAAGTGGATATTAGCCAAAGAATACAGAATACCCGTACAATCCACAGGACTCAAGAAGGTTAACAAGAAGGAAGGCCCAAGTGAGGATGCTTCAATCCCAATTAGAAGGGGGAACAATGTAATCATGGGAAGCAGAGGAAGGGAGGATCCTGGGTGAGAAAGGGAGTCAGAGGGAAAAGGAGACAAGGGGAAAGGGGGAGCAAGATCAGGTATGGGGGAGACAGGAAAGAAGCCCAGAGGGCCAATGGAAATATTCAGCTGCCTGGGGTTTGGGGGGGAGGGGGGGGCGAGGGAGGATGAACCTCTAGAAAGTCCCAGAGAACTGAGATATGAGAGGTTTTCAGGATTCAATGGGAATGACCTAGCCAAAATGCCCAACAGTGCGGAGATGGAACCTGAAGTGACCACTTCCAGTAGATAGACAGGGCCCACAGTGGAGGGATGGGGTCACCAGACTTTCTTCAAAATTTTTGACTCAGATTTGCTCCTGTCTAAAAGAAATGCAGGAACAAAAATGGAGCAGAGATTGAAGGAAAGGTCATCCAGGGACTGGCCCATCTTGGGATCCATCCCATCCACAGGCAGCAAACCCTGACACTATTACTGATGCCATGATGTATTTGCAGACAGGAGCTAAGCATAGCTGTTCTCTGAGAGGCTCTACCAACAGCTGACTGAGACAGATGCAGAAACTTACAGCCAACCATTGGACTGAGGACTTTTTTTTTTATGTTTGGTTTCAATTTTTTCTTTATTTTTTTTTATACAATACATCCCCCTCTTCCCACATAGCCCCCTACCCACCACCTCCACTCTCCCCCAGATCCACTGCTCCTCCATTTTCCTTCAGAAAAGAGCAGGCCTCCTAGTGATATCATAACAAGTTACAATAAGATAAGACATAAATCCTCATATCAAGGTTAGATAAGGCAACCCAATAGGATGAATTGCTTATACTTTTCTCTTTTTGTCCAATAGGTCCTTTGCATATATATTATGATTTCCAGTTTTGTGTTTTGATAAGATTCTTCAGTGTATAGTGGGTCTCTGTGTCTATTTCCTGTGTCTTTTGGGGGGCTCTTTTCCTTCTGTGTGTGGGGGGTTGTCCTATTCCAATGTATTAGCTTTTTAAAAACTAACTACAGAGCAAGTTCCAGGACAGCCAGGGCTACGCAGGGACCCTGTCTCGAAAAATCAAAAGCAAATAAACAACAACCAAAAAAACAAAACAAAATAAAAAACAGAGTAAGCTATAAGGACAAAATGGCATCAGGAAATGAGTTAAGTGGACGAGATGAGAAATTCAACAAATATACACCACTAAGAAAAATAAACTATCCCTGAATGGAGCAATGAAAAGCTGAAAAAAACTTTATAAGAACTTCAACAGTACACCGGAGGATCCAGCAATACCTCTCCTGGGCATATACCCAGAAGATGTTCCAACTGGTAAAAAGGACACATGCTCCACTATGTTCATAGCAGCCTTATTTATAATAGCCAGAAACTGGAAAGAACCCAGATGTCCCTCAACAGAGGAATGGATACAGAAAATGTGGTACATCTACACAATGGAGTACTATTGTGCTATTAAAAAAAATGAATTTATGAAATTCTTGGGCAAATGGATGTATCTGGAGGATATAATCCTTAGTGAGGTAACCCAATCACAAAAGAAGTCATTGGATATGTGCTCACTGATAAATGGATATTAGCCCAGAAACTTAGAATACCCAAGATAAAATTTGCAAAACACAAGAAAATCAAGAAGGAAGACCAGCACGTGGATACTTCATTCCTCCTTTAAATAGGAAGCAAAATACCCATGAAAAGTGTTACAGAGACAAAGTTTAGAGCTAAGACGAAAGGATGGACCATACAGAGACTACCCCACCGGGGGATACATCCCATAATCAGTCACTAAACTCAGACACTATTGCATAGGACAGCAAGTGTTTACTGAAGGGACCCTGATATAGCTGTCTTGTACAGAAGTGGATGCTCACAGTCATCTATATGATGGATCACAGGGCCCACAATGGAGAATCTAGAGATAGAACCTCAGGAGCTGAAGTGGTCTGCAACCCTATAAGAGGAACAACAATATGAACTAACCAGAACCCCCAGAACTCGTGTCTCTAGCTCCATATGTAGCAGAAGATGGCCTAGTCGGCCATCATTGGGAGGAGAGGCCCCTTGGTATTGCAATCTTTATATGCCCCAATACAGGGGAATGCCAGGGCCAAGAAGTGGGAGTAGATGGGCAGGGGAGCAGGGCGGGGGGAGGGGGAAGGGAACTTTTGGGATAGCATTTGAAATGTAAATTTAAAAAATACCTAATAAAAAAATTGAAAAAAAAGAACTTCAACAGTACATTTATCTAATGAAAAAAAGATAAACCATTATGTATCTTTATAGAAATTTCAAAAGAAGGGAGAGACAGAGAAAGTTTTTTTAAAGAATGAGTGGAACTAGGTGTGACATGGTTTGTGCCTGTAATTCCAGCACTTGAAAAATAAAAACAGGACAATAACTGCCCCAACACAGGAAGTAACTGGGACCAACGAGACCCAGACACCCAGGAATTCCTCCCAAACAGTGGCATGGGTTCCTTCTAGTCTGGGCCCTGAGCAGACCTTGGGCATGAACTCTGCAGCCAGTTCCACAACACCCACAGGAAGCTCCACTCCCAGGAGCTCTAACACTTCCAGGATCATAGGATCAGAGGTGCCCTGAGCAGGGCTCTAACTTGGAAGCCAGTCCCACAACACTCAGAAGCTCTACTCCCAGGGGCTCTACACACCCAGGATCACAGGAGCTTGGTCACACCAGGATCTCAGGATTCCAGAAGCAGCTTGACTTCCAGGAGCTCTGATACACCCAGGATCTCAGGATCACAGGACCCCAGAATCATAGGATCACAGAGACAGCTGAACTCTGAGGAGTTCTGACACAACCAAGATCACAGGAAGGACAGGCCCCAATCAGATACAGTGAGGGCAGGTAGCACTAGAGATAATCACACGGTGGGAGGCAAGTGTAAGAACATAAGCAACAAAACCCAAGGTTACGTGACATCATCAGAACCCAATTCTCCCACCAAAACAAGTCCTGGATATACCAACACACCGGAAAAGCAAGATTCAGATCTAAAATCACTTCTCATGATGATGATAGAGGACTTTAAGAAGGACATCATAACTCCCTTAAAGAAATACAGAAGAACACAGGTAAAGAGCTAGAAGCCCTTAAAGAGGAAACACAAAAATCTCTTAAAGAATTACAGGAAAACAAAACCAAACAGGTGAAGGAAATGAACAAAACCATCCAGGATCTAAAAATGGAAATAGAAACAATAAAAAATCACAAAGGGAGACAACCCTGGAGTTAGAAACCTAGGAAAGGCATCAGGAGTCATAGATGCAAGCATCACCAACAGAACACAAGAGATAGGAGAGAGAATCTCAGGTGCATAAGATACCATAGAAAACATTGACATAACAGTCAAAGAAAATGCAAAAAGTAAAAAGCTCCTAACCCAAAACATCCAGGAAATCCAGGACACAATGAGAAGACCAAATCTAAGGATAATAGGTATAGAAGAGAGTGAAGATTCCCAACTTAAAGGGCCAGTAAATATTTTCAAGAAAATTATAGAAGAAAACTTACCTAACCTAAAGAAAGATATCCATGAACATACAAGAAGCCTACTTTTTAGAATTTAATGAAAATGAAGACACATCATACCAAAACTTATGGGACACAATGAAAGCAGTGGTAAGAGGAAAACTCATAGCTATAAGTGCCTTTAAAAAGAAACTAGAGAGAGCTTACACTAGCAGCTTTGACAGCATACCTGAAAGCTCTATAACAAAAAGAGGCAAATCCATCCAAGAGGAGAAGACAGCAGAAAATAATCAAACTCAGGGCTGAAATCAACCAAATAGAAACAAAAAGAACTATACAAAGTATCAACAAAACCAGAATCTGGTTCTTTGAGAAAAATCAACAAGATAGATAAACTCTAAGCCAGACTAACCAGAGGGCACAGAGACAGTATCCAAATTAATAAAATCAGAAATGAAAAGGGAGACATAACAAAATAGATCTTAAAATAATTATTCTGTTTGTTGATATTAACAGTTGAAAATATCAAAATTATGTTCTACAAACAAAAGAAAAAAGACAGGAAAAAATAAAGACAGATCAAAGACAGAAGAATTGCAAGTTTGAAATCAACTTAAGATAGACAGCAAACCCTAGGCAGGCCTCAGATACATGGTAAGTTTCTGTCTCAAAAGAACAGAAACCTAACTGACAGGACTAAAGATATAATACAATTAGCAGAGTGCTTTCCCAGAATGTTCAAGGACCTAAGTTTGATCACTGTAACAAACAAAGATTATCCACAGTATTGAAACACAATGACTAAAAAATAAAGAGCTTTTAACTAAGACATCTTATAATCAAATTTTAAAATGTCAAATACGGAATTTTGAAAGGGCCAAAAGCGGTTTATCACTAAGAGTTCTTCCATAGCCTTGAGTGGATTTCTCAGCAAAAACCTTCCAAGCAGGAGACAGTAGAATGATACATTCAAAATAATGAAAGAAAAGAAAAAAATGCTACAAAGAACAGATTCCTCAGCAAAGCTGTCCTTCAGAAATATATGAGATAAAAGTTTCTATTTCCAGTTAAAACTGCTGAGACATTTCATTACCGCTGGACTTACCTCATAAGAAATATTTAAAGGAGTTCTTCAAAGTAAAAAACACTCTAAAGGTGAGAGAATATGGTCAAATTGGGAATAATATAATGTATCATTCTAGTACAAAAGTTAAAAGACAACAGAGTTAAAAGTAACTCTTGCCGGGCGTGGTGGCACACGCCTTTAATCCCAGCACTCGGGAGGCAGAGGCAGGCAGATTTCTGAGTTCCAGGCCAGCCTGGTCTACAGAGTGAGTTCCAGGACAGCCAGGGCTATACAGAGAAACCCTGTCTCCAAAAACAAACAAAAAAATTATTAAAATTATTTACTAAAATGTAAAAAGAGAAGAAGACATAGTGGGGAAGTTGAACTTTTTCACTTATATGTACTTGAAAATGTACACCTCTGTTATGTACAAAATGCTACTCTGAATTATGTATTTACTCATATTTATTGTTTGTATAACCATACAAACTTAGCAATTTTCAAGAACATATTACTATTAACTACACACCATATTGTAAGTGTAGAATTTTTTTTACATAATATCACAGACAATTGTTATCAGTTTTTTTAAAGATTTATTTATTATTATATGTAAGTACACTGCAGCTGTCTTCAGACACACCAGAAGAGGGCGTCAGATTTCATTACAGATGGTTGTGAGCCACCATGTGGTTGCTGGGATTTGAACTCTGGACCTTTGGAAGAGCAGTCAGTGCTCTTAACTGCTGAGCCATCTCTCCAGCCCCTGTTATTAGTTTTAAATAGACCTATAAGACGTCTTAAATAATCCTAATGGTAATATCAAGGCATAAAAAAACAAACAAGAGTCCATAAGTCTGTGGTTTTATTTCTGGATCTTCAATTCTACTCCACTGATCAACGTGTCTGTCTCTGTACCAATACCATGCAGTTTTTGACACTGTTGCCCTATAGTAAAACTTGAGATCAGGGATGATTATTCCCCCAGCCATTCTTTTATTGTTAAGAACTATTTGGCCATTCTGATTTTTTTGCCTTTCCAGATGAATTTGAGAATTGTTCTTTCCATGTCTTTGAAGAATTGTGTGGGGATTCTGATGGGGATTCCATTGAATCTATGGATTGTCTTTGGTAGGATGGCCATTTTTACTATATTTATTCTACCAATCCATTTGAAAATGGATAGAATGGATGGGAGATCGCTCCATTTTCTGACATCTTCTTCAATTTCTTTCTTGAGAGACTTGAAGTTATTGTCATCGGGTCTTTCACCTGTTTGGTGAGAGTTACCCCAAGATATTTTATATTATTTGTGGCTATTCTGAAAGGAATTGTTTCCCTAATTTCTTTCTCAGCCTGTTTATCATTTGTTTTTTGTTGTTGTTGTTGTTGTTTTCCCGAGACAGGGTTTCTCTGTGTAGTCCTGGCTGTCCTGGAACTCACTTTGTAGACCAGGCTGGCCTTGAACTCAGAAATCTGCCTGCCTCTGCCTCCTGAGTGCTGGGATTAAAGGCTTGCACCACCACGCCCGGCTATCATTTGTATAAAAGAAGGCTACTACTGATGCTTTTTAGTGAATGTTCTATCTGGCCACTCTGCTAAAGTTGTTTATCAGCTGGAGAAGTTCTCTGTTGCCATCCCAGTCGCAACTCTAACCCATAATTGTTCCTGTCTGAACAAACTGCAGGGATGGAAATGGAGAGGAGCCTGAGGAAAAAAAGGCCTAACGACAGGCCCAAAGTGGGATCCAGCTCAAGGGGAGCTCCCAAGGCCTGACACTATTACTAAGGCTATGGAGCACTCACAAAGAGGGACCTATCATGACCGCACTCCAGAAGACTCAACAAGCAGCTGAGTTAAGATGCAGATATTTGCACCCAACCCATGGACAAAAGCTGCTGACCCCTGTGGCTGAATTAGGGAAAAGCTGGAAGAAGCTGAGGAGGAGGGTGACCCTGTAGGAGGACCAGCAGTCTCAATTAACCTAAATCCCTGAGATCTCTTAAACACTGGATCACCAACCAGGCAGCATACACCAGCTGATATGAGGCCCCCAACACATACACAACAGAGGACTGCTGGGTCTGGGATCAATCAGAGAAGATGCACCTAACCCTCAAGAGACTTGAGGCCCCAGGGAATTTAGAGGTCTGTTGGGGGTTGGGGGTGAGGGTGGGGACATCCTCATGGAGACAGGGGGTGGGGAGAGGGTATAGGATATGGAACAGTTGGAGGGGGCAGAATAAAAATCTGGAGTGTAAATAAAGACAAAAAAAAAAGTGCAGAAAGTTTGTTGTAAGATTGTGTCCAGTAGAAATGTCAAGAAACAACCCCTTAAAGTCTAACATAGATGCCTAAACATGACCTGAACAAGGACCACACCAACAGACATACTAAAGTGGAAGAAGGAACTCTCACAAGGACTCAACTCTAGACAATGAACTACAGGCAACTAAGGAACACTGAGCAGGAGAAACAGTCTTCCCCAGGGAAGAACACACCAATTGATTATCCAAACGGTCAGCCCTGAAAACATATATGTATACAGATAACATTATTTTTACTGAGCAGTTTGTATCTTTGTATTTAGAAACACACATACACACATACACACATACACACACACCATGAACAAAAAGAAAACATGAATTTTAAGAAAGCAACTGATGGTACATGGGAGGAATTAGTGGGAGGAAAGGAAAAGGGTAAATTATGTAATGATATAAACTCAAAAATTATTTTCTAAAACCATTTTCAATTGAAATAAAATCTACTCACATTTTCCCTCATTTGTTATTAGGTAAGTATTTAAGTACTTTGTCCTAATTAAGTCTTTTTCCGACATTGTAATCGTTTATACATACGTACGTTATTGTGGAATTTCGTTTGTAATTGTTTAGATTTCTGTTTATCTTCCGTTATGTCAAGGTAATCTCCCAGATTTGTATGATGAAAGTTGCTGATAGCCACCCATATATAAAATCAATAGAGTAAAGCTAGACTTGAACAATCTAAGAGACCAAATACAGAACCATCCATCCAAAAATAGCAGAATAAATATTCTTCTTAAGTACTCAGGACATTCTCTAAAATATATCACATTAGGACACAAAATAAGTCTTAATAAATTCAAGATTAAAAGTATAACCATCCTTGCCGGGCGTGGTGGCGCACGCCTTTAATCCCAGCACTTGGGAGGCAGAGGCAGGCGGATTTCTGAGTTCAAGGCCAGCCTGGTCTACAAAGTGAGTTCCAGGACAGCCAGGGCTATACAGAGAAACCCTGTCTTGAAAAACCAAAAAAAAAAAAAAAAAAAGAAAAAAGAAAAGAAAAGAAAAAGTATAACCATCCTTTAATTAAAATTGTATGAAACTAGAAATCAGTAACAGGGAAAAATTAGAAAATTTAAAAACACATTCAATTAAAAATTAAAGCACATATTCTGAATAAGCCATGGGTCTACGTTTAAATCAAAAAATTTAAGCAAATAAATGAAAAATCAAAATGTTTCTTGAGAACCAGTACAACGGTTTGACAAAAAACCTTAGCCACCAAACCTGATGACTTCAGTTAGATACCTGTGCCAAGTATCCACATGGTAAAGAAAACCAATTACACAAGTTGTTCTCTGTCTTCCACATGTGGGCTTCACACACACACACACACACACAAACACACACACTCATATTCTTTCTCTCTCTCTTTCTCTCTCTCTCTCTCTCTCTCTCTTAATTTCTTGGGACAAAACTGAAAACACAATATACAAAAACATGGGATGAAGCAAATAATTTTTTTTTTTTTTGGTTTTTCAAGACAGGGTTTCTCTGTATAG
Source organism: Mus minutoides (assembly GCA_902729485.2). Taxonomy (NCBI): domain Eukaryota; kingdom Metazoa; phylum Chordata; class Mammalia; order Rodentia; family Muridae; genus Mus; species Mus minutoides. Next base: position 1,350,550 of record LR749536.1, read on the forward strand.
CCCTGGCTGTCCTGGAACTCACTTTGTAGACCAGGCTGGCCTTGAACTCAGAAATCCACCTGCCTGAGCCACCACGCCCGGTGAAGCAAATAATTTTAAGCAGGAAATTTATAGCAGATGCCTACATGAAGATAAAAACTAAAAAGCTAGAAAAAGAAGACAAACTGAACCCAACATCAGCAGAAGAAGGAAAATAAAGAGCAAAAATAAAATAGAAACTAGAGAACGGAAAAAAGTGAAATGAAAATGTTTATATTACCAAAAAGAAAAACAAATAGACCAAGAAAAAAAAACAGACTCTTCATATGGTTTTCATATGATAAAAAAATATATGAAATAATGAGACATCATAATTGGTACCACAGAAATGCAAAAGTTCCATAACAAACTATTAGGAAACTTACAGACAAACAAACACATTTTATAACGTAGAGAAAATAAGAAAGTACTTCTAAAAACTATATCCAACCAAATCTGAACCATAAAGAAATACAGACTTCTAGATAAAACCAGAAGGTGCTTTCAAGTGACCCAGTGAAGGAAAAGAGTCAGAAGAAGAAGGAAAAAATTAGACCTTTCCACAATAAGAATTCAAAATAATTTACAAAGGTAGATAAGATACCTAAAAAATTCAGAAGACAATAATCTGACACCCTCTTCTGACCTCTGCAGGCACCAGACACACAAATGGAGCACATTAATACATGCAGGTAAAATAGCCACACAAAGAAAAGAAAAGAAAAGAAAAGAGAAGAAAAGAAAAGAAAAGAAAAGAAAAGAAAAGAAAAGAAAAGAAAAGAAAAGAAATTTTCATGGTCAATAGCCTCAAATAGAATGTTACAAGTAAGCAGATAAATTCAATACAACAGAGAGAAAACAATAGGACAAAGTGAACAAAATTTCTGAGAAAATCAACAATAACAGTGAAAAGGCCAGCAATGTGGAAAAAAGTTCAGAAAACAAATTGAGATGTAAAAACAAAAACAAAAAACTAGAAATATTCTTATTTGTCATCATACATTCTTCTAGTTCTTCTTATTAATTTTTATTGAGCAATCTTTTTCTTTTTCTATTATTTTTGTGTCCTTTTTTTTCTCTCATACCCAGTGTACACTTGGTTCTTTCAATATTACTGTGAACGCCATTTTAACTTTTATTGGTTCTATATAAACCAAAAAACAACAGTTTCATTTTCATTCTCCTAAATACAATTTACTTAATTCTGTTTCTGAACATTATCATTCTTGGGAAATCTAAAGATGTGAAACATCTATTTCATAAAATTAGAACAGAAAATGTCCCAAATCTAGAGAAAAGAATAGCTACCCAATACAAGAGAGAATTAGACATGATTAAAGAACTTCTCCACAACATATTATATAGTCAAAATGGCAAAAACTGAAAGCAAACAATATTAGAATATATACAGGAAAACACCAACTCACTTACAAAGCAAATACATAAGATTATCAGACCATTCATCAGCAACCTAAATTCACAAATGCAACAATGTTTGTCAAGCCTCACAAGTCCTAAAAACTGCCATCCAAGAATAGTATAACCAGCAAAGTTATCACTTAGAACTGATGGAGAAATAAAGTACTCTCACAAACTGCAGTAAGGCAGTTCAAGACTAACAAGTCAGCACTGCAAGATTCTTAAAGGAAAAGCTATGCACAGAGAAGGAAAACCAGTCTCAATCACAGCATGAAGGAAAGAATAAACAATGAGAGAGAAACAAAGAGGAAGGAATCCATTATGTCCAACAGAGTCAACCAATAAACTCCTAGAACTAGTAAGGGGAGAAAAAAAAAACAACCAAAAAACAAGCCAACAAAATTATAAAAATTAGTATCTTTCAACAATAACCCTTAATATAAATGGCCTCAACTTACCAATGAATATTAGATGGCTACATTAAAAGCAAGATCCAGGGCTGGAGAGATGGCTCAGCCGTTAAAGGCTAGGCTCACAACCAAAAATATAAAAACAAGATCCAACTATCTGGTATCACCAAGAAACATGTGTTACTGGTGTTACAGTTTGAATGAGAATGCTCCTCAAAGGCTCATATAAACATTTGAATGTTTGGTACTCAGTTGGTGGAACTGTTTGGGAAGGATTAAAAGTATAGCCTTGTTGTAGAAGGTGTGTCCCTGGGAGTGGACTTTGAGGTTCCAAAGCCCATGATAAACCCAGTATGAGTGAGCAAGAAGTGAGAGAGAGAGAGAGTGGAAAGGGAGGAAGTGAGGGAGGGAGACCCTATGTCTTCCTCTCTCTCTGCCTGCCTGTAGATCAGGATGTAAAGCTTTCAGCTACTGCTCCACTGCAATGCCTGTCTGCTTCCTGCCATGAAGATCATGGATAAACCCTCTAAAATTTAAAAAGCAAGTCCAATTAAATGCTTTCTTTTATAAGAATTGTCTTGGTGATAGTGTCTCTTTTTGGGGGGAGGGGGGTGGTTTGGTTTGGTTTAGTTTTTTGAGACAGGGTTTCTCTGTATAGCCCTGGCTGTCCTGGAACTCACTCTGTAGACCAGACTGACCTCAAACTCAGAAATCCACCTGCCTCTGCCTCCCAAGTGCTGGAATTAAAGGCAAAATCATAAATAAATAAATAAATAAATAAATAAATAAATGGCACCCACTATGTATAAAATACACATATCAGAAGTCCATAGTATCTTCTTTAAAAAAAAGACTTCATTCTAGTCCAAAAGGCTGGCCTTTAACTCACAGATATTTGCCTCCTCTACCTTGGGATGCTGGGTTAATCTTACTTGGCATGCTACAATGCCTGTCTTAAAAAGTGTGCATGTGTCTGTGTCTCTGTGTGTGTGTGTGTGTGTGTGTGAGTATTTCATCTGCAGTGCATGTGTGTGAACCACATGTTTGCAGTGCCCAGAGACCAGAAAAAGGCATCAGATCCCCTAGAAATGGAGTTATAGAGAGTTGTGAAAGAACCAAACCCAGGACCTCTGCAAGAGCAACAAGTGAACAAATCATCTCTGCACTCCTTTAAAGCGTGTCTTAGCAAATAGAAAAGGTTCAAAATAATGAGTGTTTATTTAGGCAGTTGAAGAGATCAAGAAACCAATAGTAAGAGAAATTACAGAAAATAACCTAATATTTGAGGATTTAACAATATACTCTTGAATGGCCAGTAGGTCACTAAAGACAGCACAAGGAATATAAAATTCCCATAATTGGAGACTAGAGAGATGGTTCAGTGGTTAAGAGCACATACTACTCTTATAGATGGACTCAAGTTTGGCTTCCAGTACCCATTTCAGGCAGCTCACATTCACCTCTAGCTCAAGTAGGATCCTCTAGCATTTGTGGACATTACACACACATACATGCATGCATACATACATACATATATACATATACACACACATGTACATGCATACATACATGTACACAAACACATATGCACATGTACATACACATATACACATATTCACACACATGTATACATAAGCTTACTTTAAAAATAAAACAAACTTTTTTATAATTTAGGTGAAATAAGACAGGTCAGCAGGGAAAGGTGCTTGCCATCAAGACTGACAAAGGATAAGTTTGATCCCTGGAAATGTTCACAGTAGAAAGGGAGAACCAACTCCCTTAAACAGTCTTCCACATATACACCATGGCAGATGCATATCCACAAACATACACACACACACACACACACACACACACAAGTGTAGTGGGTTTGACCTAATACTGTAAGAGTCCACAAGTCCACACATAAGACACTGAGGTACCCTGCCCCGAACTGGTTCTGATTAGTAAATAAAGATGCTGGCAGCCAATGACTGTGCAGGGAAAACAGAGATAGGACTTAGGATTCCTGGGCTTGGGACTGAAGGAGAAGGAGGAGAGGAAGAAGAGGAGGAAGAAGAGGAGGAGGAGGAAGAAGAGGAGGAGATCTATCATGCTGGGAGTAGAAGAAAAGGGAGACACCATACCTGAGAAGGTATAGGACAGGAAGGCATAGTGCCATGTAGGAGCCAGAATTGTGCTGACCAAAAAGGCTACCCAACTGGGTCCAGGGGAGCCAAGGTAGAATATAGAATGTAGTAAGTGATAACTTGGGATTATTAGAAGAAGGTGGATTAGCTATGTGAACAATAGAAAGTATCCCAGCCATTAGGCTGTTTTAGGCATATCAAAATATAAAGGTTGTCTGTGTACTTTCATTCAAGAATGCAAACCGCCGGGCGTGGTGGTGCACGCCTTTAGTCCCAGCACTTGGGAGGCAGAGGCAGGCGGATTTCTGAGTTCGAGGCCAGCCTGGTCTACAAAGTGAGTTCCAGGACAGCCAGGGCTATAAAAAGAAACTCTGTCTCGAAAAAACAAAAACAAAAACAAAAACAAAAACAAAAAAAAAAAAAGAATGTAAACCATTGAAACAGGTAGCAGGAACATGCTGTTGTGACCTATTTAATTATTTCAATGCTACACATAAAAGCAAATAAATAAAATATAAAATATTTTTATTTACTAAGAATTACAGGAAACAAAAAATATCTACACAAGATATGAACGTGGATTTCAACATAGAGACAGAAACATTAGAAAAGTCTTACTCACATATTTTAAAAGTTCAGTAAGACAAAAACCTAGTGAAAGCCTTCCAAGAGAATAGATCAAGTAGAAAACAGTATCAAATAGGGCTTGGGATAAGTAAGAAGGACTACAGAATTCAACTATCAGAAATATTAAAATTAGTAACAAAGTATGAACCAAATATGTGAGATCTACAGGACACTATTTTAAAAGCCAAATCTATAACTCATAGATATTGAAGGAGAATGCACGGAAACACACTAAATAAAATCATTTGCAGAAAACTTTCCAAACTTAGGGAAAGAAATATATATCCAGACCTAAGAGGCATTTAGAATACTAAATGAGACTAGAAAATGATCTCCCATGCCATATTACTGCTAAAACACTACAAGTCACTTTTCTAATTGTTTTGACAGAATATCTGACACAACCAGCTGTAGGCAATATGTCAACTTGACACCTGGTCAGACAATCTGAGAGGCTGCCTGCATTGCTGTGGGGATGTCTGTGGTGGATTGTCTTAATTGGTTTGATGTGGGAAGATCCAGCACACTATGTGTGGCATTCTTCCCTAGGCAGGGAGTCATGAACTGTTTCTGAGTGGAGAAACTGAATTAAGCATAAGCAAGCAGGTAGCATGTGTATAGTCATTTCTCCTGTTCTTGACAGGAGATGTGATGTAAATTTCTGCTACTTTGACTTTTTCAAAATAATAAACTGTATGCTACAATAAACCCTTTCTCCACTAAGTTTTCTCTCACAAAATTTTATTGTACCAACAAATAAAACAAGAACACAAACTTAAGGAAGAAGTCACTCTGGTTTACGATTTGAGAGTATGGCCCACCACTTTGGGGAAATCATGATCACAAGGCAACTGGCACATTGTATCTGCAGTCAGGAAGCAGAGACACATCAAAGCTGAAATCCACCACATTTTCCTCTTATTTGGTCTGAGAACCCAGTCCATGAAATGGCACTACACACAATCAAGAGTACGTCTTCCAGATGGCCTAGTTGGCCATCATTGGGAGGAGAGGCCCCTTGGTCATACAGACTCTATATGCCCCAGAACAGGGGAAGGCCAGGGCCATTATGTGGGAGGGGGTGGGTAGGGGAGCAGGGCGGGGACGCGGGAGGGTAAGGGAAAATTTCTGGATAACATGTGAAATGTAAATGAAAAATAAAAATTAAAAAAAAAAAAA
>LR749536.1:1356431-1431483 GCA_902729485.2 Mus minutoides
GTACGTCTTCCTACCTCCAGTTACTCAACCTACAAACTCCCTCAAACACAGCCCAGTTTTGTCTCCAGAGTTTTATCTCCAAAGTAATTCTGTTAATAGTAATAGTGTTAAAACAACAAACAATATTAGCCATCTAAACAAAACATATAAACAAATGAAGTTTACTGAATGAAAACTACAAGAGAGACACACCAACAAAGATATAAAAGTGAACCTTCAAGTATCAGCACATTTCTCAAAGAAACCCAAAAGCCAAAAGGGCATAAGAGGACATATTTTAACCTCTGAATGACAGACGGTAACTGTCAACCCAGATTACTATATCCAGTGAAGCTATTCTTTATCACCAAAAGAGAAAGGAAAAACTTTTTGCATAATAATACAAACTAAAAAAAAATTCTTGACAAGCATTACCAAAGACACTAAAGGAATCTTATACACAAAAGAGAAAGGTAAACACATTCATGATACTATGGGGAGCAGAAGGGCTATGCTAGAATCATAAATAAGGCAATGAAGATAAGGAAAGTAGTAAATAGTCTTAAAACAAGATGACAGGAATGAATGCATACCTTTCAATAAAACCCCTAAATGTCAATGTTCCTAACTCTGCAACCAAAAGGCACAAACAGAATAGATTTTAAAAAACAGGTTCCATTAACACACCTCTTTAATCCAAGCACTTGGGATGGATAGGGAAGTGGATCTCCAGTTCAACACCTGCCTGGCCCATATGGTGAAACAAAATTTATAAACAAACAAACAGAAATCCATCTAAGTGTTGTCTGCAAGAAATATACCTCACTGGCAAAGTCAAACAGCCTGGGGGTAAATGGAAAAAATAATATCTAAACAAATAGCACTACAAAGTAAGCAGGTATAGCAATTCTAGTCCCTGACAAATATTTCAAATTAAAATTAGAAAAAACTAGAAAGTTAGGTATTTTTCTAAAAGATCACTTTATACTAATTCAGACAACAATCTATCAAAAGGTCAATTTCAAACATATATGCAGTGAATACTGATGAACCCAATTTCATAAAACTACTACTACTAGATATAAAGTCACAGATTAATCCTAACAATAATAGGGCTGGAGAGATGGCTCAGTGGGTAAGAGCACCGACTGAAGATCCTGAGTTCAAATCCCAGCAATCACATGGTGGCTCACAACCATCCGTAATGAGATCTGACGCCCTCTTCTGGTGTTTCTGAAGACAGCTACAGTGTACTTATATAATAATAAATAAATCTTTTTTTAAAAACCATAATAATAATAAGTGGTGTTAATACATCATTCTAATAAATATACAGATCTGCCTGATTTTAAAAAAATCTGAGTTAAGTGATATCATAGGTCAAATAGAACCCACCAGACATCTCATAAGCTTTCTATCATCACATAGAAATTTCTCTAAAATAGACCATATAATAGAACACAAAGCAAGTCTTAACAAATACCAAAAAAAAGAACTTCTTATATTCTATCTGACCATAATAGAATAAAACTAGAATCAATTACAAGAGAAATGGAACATTCACAATCTCACAGAGATTAAATGACACACTATTAAATGAAGAATGGCTCATTAAGAAAAAAAAAGAAAAAAAAAAAAGAAAAAAAAAGAAGAAAACGGAAGGCTAGAAAGATGACTCAGTTGGTAAAGTACCTGCCACTCAAGCACAAGGACCTGAGTTTGTATACTCAGATACATGAAAGAAGCTGAGCATGGAGAATGTGCAATCACAGCTTTGGGAGACAGGGACAGAAATAGACAGAACTCATATATCACTAGCCAGCCAGCCTATCTGACCTGATAAACTTCAAAGGAGAGATCATGGTGGAAGGAAAGACTAGCTCCACAGGTAGTGCTTTGACTTCAAATTAATTGTGGGTGTGTAAAACAGTATGGTCCTAAAGTTATTTTAAATGAATATTTACACATATTTTTTAAAAGACTAGAAAGATACGTCATTATGTCAGCTAGAGTTATATCTGTGTAAAAAAAATGTTTAATTTCTTTTTGTCTGTTTTGCCATATTTAATATTTCTATAATAAATATATATCTCTTACATAATAAGAAAAATGAATACAGAAAAGTAAACATCAAATGAATTCAACATGCTAAAGTCATATTTATTTATTTATTAGATAATTTCTTCATTTACATTTCAAGTGTTATCTCATAAGTCATATTTTAGAGTAAACTAAAATACATTAAATTTTGGAGACACTTCAACCAAAATAGACAAAATATCTTTGTTGTGCTTTTAAAGGTGGAAAAGCCACTCATCCAAAACATAGAATTCCCAAAAGATGCTGGACAAAAAGGTAATGAGGAAAGTCAAATTATATTACAGTTACCTGATTTATGATTTCCTAATCACTGTTGCAATAATTGCAATTCAAGGTAAGATGAATTGCTACTAGAATCCTTAGGCTCCTACCCAAAATTAGTCATTTGAACTCAGCCATAAGCAGGAAATCCCTAACAGGCTCAAGAAAGAAAATGGTCAAGCACAAATACATATTCACATTGTCACATACCTAAAAACCGTCATTTACTTATAAATAAGTAAATAAATAAATAATAAAAAACATGAAGAAAGTCCCTGCCCAAAGGCTTCTAAGTCACCTGTGGCAAAGAAATGCAACTAAGCATATTATAAATGAGTAAGGACATATCAGAAACAGCACTTATTTACATCAGGCAGAGCTTGTGAAAGGGCAAAGAGATGACATCTGAGCTTTTTCAGCTGGCATTCCCCAAGCAGGAAATGGTAGCCATAGAATCTTCATTATAACCTGAACAAACCAAAAAGGTGAAAAATTAAGGTCTTTCTGAATAGAGGTATATCAAGAACATAGGTATATTATAATCAACAAATATCAGAGATATATTAGCTTCTAGGCATAGGCAGGGCAGAAGGCACCCAGAGGTCCTCATCCTATAACGGTCTATGCACTATAAAGAGAGGGAACTGGAGACACAAGAGTGGTAAAGAACAACCTACTGTGAGTACCCTACACTGCGTGCACTGCACTTGACACTGATGTCAAGGTGATGTCCTGGCCCATCTGTGTCGATGTCCATGGCCCATGTTACCACCAAAGGCCAGTACAGTACAGATGGCAAGAGCACCTGAGGCAGCTGGGAGAGCTAGCCCCACCCTTTGGCAGCTGAGGCACTAGAGTGAGCTAGCCTGTCCCTCACCAGAGCAGTGCTGGAAAGCTAACTCTGATGGCACAGGAGAGCCTGTAGGCTGACCAACTCAGCTACTCCACCCTCCCCCCCCCAAAGACTTTGAGTTGGTCCACCCTAACATCTACCCCATCCATGAACTGCTGGAGCTCATGAAGGGACTAATCCTGCAGAACCAAAGCTGCAGGATCTCCATGACGCAGGACACCAGCAGGATATCCAAGAAAAGTGCTGGTGAGGATCCAGTATTGACAATGTAGCAGAAGCGACAGGGCTTAAACAAGGCCATTGATTTACTGCAATGAGCATTTGCAAGTAAAGCCGTTTGGGCAAAGGGGGGTACTATGTGATACACCATGTCATATCAGAGCTTCCATGGTGAGATTTTGTTCTTGTTTTTGTTTTCTTTTAGGAGGCATGTTACAAGGGCAGAGGGAGAATATGAAGAAATGGAGAGATGAGTAGGATTGGGGTGCATGATGTGAAATTCACAAAGAATAAAAAGTGTGTGTATATATATATATATATATATGTGTGTGTGTGTGTGTGTGTGTGTGTGTGTATACATATACATATATATGTGTGTATATATATATTTATATATGTATGTATGTATTCTAAACAGGAAAGATTTTATTTTAATAACAATCTTGGAACTTTCAGCCCATGTTTGGGTTGATGAAACCAGTGCTCTCAAGAAGCAGGAACACACAGCACAGCAAATTCACCCAAACCAGGAAACAAGAAACAAAGGAAGCAGCCACTGAATTCCCATTATTCTTTTCAAGGATACACCCCCAATAGCCAGAGGACTCTTACAAAGTCTCGAATCTACCATTTCCCAATAGCCCAAGCTAGGGGCCATCTCTTAACACACAGGCCTTGGAAACAGGAGTATTCCAAGTCCAAACTATAGCAATTTGGGATTTGGAAAGAATATCAGAAACAAAAGACAATAAAATTTTAGATTACAATTCCTCCTATGTATGAAGATGAAAATGTGCCTAACCTCTTTTCAATACTAACATTTCTTTGACACTCTCTGTAACATTTTTCTTCCACAGACCACAATCTGGAACCTGCCCTAATCTCAAGCATAATCAGGTTCACAAAGATGGTACTGTCATAAAATATTCATCCAGATAATTTGCATTCAAAACATAACACAGCAAAAATACAATTTTATATACTAAATATCTCCCTCTGGTATTTACTGAAAATTAAATTTTGTCTTTTTAATACTTTTATTAGCTATCTGAAAATAGACAAGCCACTTGCATAACAAAATCTTATTACTTGTATAGATAAATGATCAAGGAAAGATATGTAAAATCACAAACTTAAGCTTCAAAAATATTTGAGAGGCCAGGCGGTGGTGGCATACGCCTTTAATCCCAGCACTTGGGAGACAAAGGCAGGCGGATTTCTGAGTTCGAGAGAAGGATAGTATGCGGAAGTAGGAGGTTGAGATTTTATAGCACTGTAGACAAACAGGAAAATGGGAAGTTTCTGAAAGACTCATTTCCCAACAAAGTCATTATCCTCACTAAAGTATCCTAATGTGTAATATAGCAAGTACCTAGACCGCTGTTAAAATAAGTGGTGACGTATTTATGTATGTTTTAAAAATTAAAAAATGTCTTCAGAGACTATGTGCAAAAACTTTACAAAATATTGCTTCTCTACACATAATTTGTCTGGAGGGAGGTATACAAGAGACTTGAGAGCACAATCATAAATAGGCTTGTTCACTACGGTTAAATCATAACATTGGAAATAAATCCCTAATATAGCAGACCAACTGCTGTTTACATAGTAGGAATAATTTTAAACATTCTTACTATCAAAAATAAAGATACAAATTTCAGAAGATTCAGAGCTATTGAAAGTTAATGTTCAGCACACTGTAGACACCGTGTGACTATGAGGCATTGCCAACCTCAATGGCTGTTCTTTTCAGACCATCATGATTTAGGATGTGTCTAAAGATGCTACATCTGGACCTGAAAAGATGGCTCAGAAGTTAAGAGATGTGCTATTTTTCCAAAGGACCTGGAGTTCAGATTCCCACAGCCGTGTCTAGCACCTCACAATGCTCAAGTTGCAGCTCTAGAGGTTTTGACACCTTCTTCTGCCCTCTGTGAACACTGGAACACACTTGGCAGACACAAAAGAGAGACATATAAATAAAAATTTTAAATGAAGTTACATTGAAAGTATTACCATGTTTACAATATACTTTAATGCTTCTAACGTACAGTCTAGTAGTGCATGATTAAATGATCTGTAAATATGTAGTCTACTGAATATTATTATATGTTAGATTTTCTATTAAAATATGAAGCTGACTATGGTAGCTCATGCACACTTGTTGCCCAACTACAGGGGAGCCAGAAATTAGAGAGTAACCTGAACAATGAAGCAAGACACCCATCCATATAAAGGGGGGAAGCAATCAATAAAATGTCCCACAAGCCTGGAAACTTGAGTTCAAATCCTTAACACCCACACAAAAGCCAGACACAGTGGCACACATCTGTAACACCCGTGCTGGAGTCAGGGATGAAGATGGAGATCTCTGGATACTCTGGCCAGTTAGCCAATCTAATTAAATCCTTGAGTTCCAAGCTCAACAAGAGAGGCTATCTCAAAATATAAGACAGAAAGCAATAGACTCCAAAGGGTTAACCTCCATTTACACATATGCACATATATTACATATACCACACACAAACACAAAATTTAATTGATAATTCCATGCAGATTAGTTTGTTTGCTTTAGAAAATAAGAGTCAAGACAACTCTTTTTGGCTTAAAAAAGCTACTCAATGAATGTTTACTAGATTCAATTTCTTTCCTCTATCCTAAATGTCTTTCTAAAGAACAATAGGCTGGACATGGTGGCACACAACTTTAATCCCAGCAAATCAGACAAATCTCTTTGAGTTTTAGGCCAGCCTGGTCTAGTGAGCTAGCTCTAGGCCAGCTAAGAAGTGAAAGCTTGTCATCGTCATCATCATCATCACCACCACCATCATCACAATAATAGCACCTAACCACCACCACCACCATCACCACCATCATCATCATCATCACAATAATAGCACTTAATATCATCTTCAAGGCATTATTAAAAATTTGCTTTCTGAACTCATGCCCTGTACCCATTATAAAAATAAATCATTATATTCATAAATGCAACAGTAATATTATGTCACCTTATACAATACCCAAGGTGGAAAAAAATCCTTAAGTATATTTACCTAGTTTAAAATGAAGACTCTAGAGCAATGGTTCTCAGCCTACGGGTTATGAACCCTTTTGGGGTAGAACAACCCTTTCACAGTGGTTTCCTAAGACCATCAGAAAATACACATATTTACAGTATGATTCATAACAGTAGCAAAATTACAGTTATGAAGTAGCAATAAAATCATTTTATAGCTGGGTCATGAGGAACTGTATTAAAGGGTCACAGCATGAGGAAGGTTGAGGACCACTGCTCTAGATCTACATCTCAACTTTCAAGTTAGACTTACTGACAAATTCCATTCAAAGGCAAAGGATGCAATGCAAGAATCTGGCAAGGAAACTTAGCAGATAAAACGACATTTGTTGCCCAAGCCTAATAACCTGAGTTTGGTCCCAGAATCCATGGTGGAAAGAAAGAACCAACTGGCAAAAGTTGTTTCCTATCACCATGGGACCTCAGACACACATATAACACACATACACACAGACGCACACGCACACACACACAAATAACAATAATAAAATTTTTGTAAAAGAGAAGAACCTGTAGCTTAGAATCCTGAAATCTTGGATTCAAATTTCAATTCAGTACTTACTAGCCAAATGCCTCTGATCTGTCACTTTACTCCTGCCTTAATGCTCAAGAAAAAATTTAAATGTTAACATTCTCTGCAAATATTAAACCAATGATTATAAATTGTAGATTATATCCTTGCTTTTAAGAACAAATTAAAGTTCTGGATTTGCCTCAAAAAGAGGTGTTGGTTCTCTCTCAGAGGTTTCAAAAACTGGGCTTGCCTCTTGTGACTGATGGGCCATAAAATAACCAATGAAGCCACTATCTTCAGGCTATTCTAGTGACCAGAGAATTGACTCAAATATTGTGGACAGTGGATCTTTCCCACCTCAGACTCCTCTGTACTACAGATCTGTTTTTCCCTTTCCTTCCTTCTTTCATCCTTTCTTCCTTTCTTCCCTCCTTCTGATGCCTCCTCAAAATCCTGATCCTTGGATCTCCTGAACTCAAGATCTGAACCACACCAGGCTCTACCACAGACCTTTAGAAGTTAAATCTCTGTTAAATTCAGTGAGATGGATCAGTGGGCTAAGTCACCTGCCAGCAAGTCTGAAGGCCTGAGTTCAATCCCCAAAACACACATGGTAAAGGGGAAAAAACCCAAACTCCTCAGGTGTTTTATGACCTCCACATGCATGTCATAGTATGGGTACACCCATTCTCCGCACCAACAAATAAATGAATGTTTACTTTTAGAAAGCTGAACTCAAAACATTTTCTTAGAGAAACAGTGGTAATAGTTAAACTTTCAAGCTAGTCCTTAGCTTGAAATCAAACAAATGGAACTAATTTTAAAAAATCATTTTCATTGCCTTTTTATCATTATTAAGTACAATACTGAACATATCTTACAGATTGAATTAGATTTTAAGAAAACACCTAGAAGTGCGGCCCCTAAGTTTATGGAGGTGAAGAAGTCCAGAGTTTTAAGCAATTTAAACAAAAACTTTTAGACCATAATAGGAAATGACAGTTGAAAAAAAACTGTTAGAGAAACATCCAGTAGTTGCTTTAAAAGAAAAAAAGAAAGAAAGAAAGAAAAGAAAAGAAAAGAAAAGAAAAAAAGCATCAAAATTATACCAGACCACAGCTACAAAGAAACTGTCATCAGAGTAACAACAGGCACTTAAGATCTATGGTGTATGCAATGCTATGCTCCTCTACAGGGAATAACAATTTTTTTTCTAAAGCTAATCTCATTCCATCTGATTGGCTTGAATTTCCAGTCTCAGCACTAACACACCGTTATATAGTGTTACACTCTCTAAGTACTAATGGGGAGATTAACATTTACAAACTACTTAGTGTGTACTTGTTTGGTTTTCACAACCCTGTAAAATAGGTTAACACCAGCCCTCATTTACACATTAAGAAAATTATTTACATAATTTTCCCAAAGCACCAGTAAAAAAAGAAGCCAGCACTCTGTATCCCACTATCAGCATTACTTGAGAGTTCCTCCCCAGAAGGGAAAAATTTATCAAGTACCACTGGACAGCTGACCACTTTCACACCGACTGCTTGTTATTCTAATTAAGTAGCTCTGATAGCAAGTTCTGCAGAGGAACCGTCAACTCCTCATTGCACAGTAGCATCTTAGTATTCAAGGAATGCTTTAAATAGAAAAGGTAAAAGAGTCCCTAGGGGTGAATCCTGGCCTGTGCACCATTTCCTAATTCCTTTCAAAAGACTCTAGAACTTGGGGTCTTTTTTACCAGGTCCTCTGTAGCATAGCTAATTAGAAACTTTAGAATGTTAGTTTTCAGAATAAGATAGAAGGCCCCTCTGCTATAAACAGTATTTTTACATACCCTGCCTGATGGTATTACAAACCGACTGCACTTTACAAAACCACTGCAGTTTACAAAGTTTCTTTATAATGAATTATGAAGGAAATACTGATAGAACTGCTGCATTGATTTAAATAATTTGCCTTTAAGCAATACACTTCCTATAAATTTTCTAAAATTTTCCATTACAAGCTAAGAAAGAACAAAAAACCCTGCACACTCCACATTTTAAATATTTGTAACCAAATCCAATAGATTATTTACAATGATGTAAAGTGGCTGGCCACGAAATACTAATATTGTAAAAGTAAAACACTCAGTCCCTTTAGAACTGAATATTCTTTTTAAAGAAATGGAATATTAAAAGAAATCGTCAACCTTCAGGAGTTTCACCTAACAGTTTAAGAAGAAACTAAGGCGTATCATTCTCATTTGAAAAGAGATTAAAAAAAAAAAAAAAACATGCCAACAAAATGCACTAAACTTTAACAATGATGTATGTCCAAAACAATTCCCACAGTAGTAGAGGAACTATTTCTAATCCTTAAAGCAAAACAAAGATCTGCATCATTTTAGACTGAGCGAATGAGGTCAACGTTTTGCATCCTTTTTTGTAAGATTTCAATCGGAAAATAAACAACCATCGGGCTCATCAACTTTGGTGCAGAAATTCATTAAAATCGAGGTTTTGACTGCTGGAAAAAGCAGAGTCTCAAGATGCATCTTCGTGGGTAAACTGTCCAGCTCCTCACATCACAAACCTCCCGCAACTGCCCCGGCCTTGCGGCCCCTCCCGCCCGTCCGCCCGCCGCACCTGCTGAGGCCGCACCGCCAGCGCCCCCTGCCGCCCTCCCGCACCCAGAGCCCCGGGCCCATCCCCGCGCTGGTACCGCACCCGCCCCGCGCCGAGGCCGCACAGTGTGCGGGCAGGGGCGGAGGAGCCGGGCCAGCAGCAACCGAGGCGGGGCCCGGGACTCGGGCACGTGCCCCCCGAACCCCTGCCGCTGCCAGGCCCAGCCTCACCTACCTACGCCGTATTTCTCCTCCTCCGTGGGGGTCCACATGGCCGGGCCGGGCGCAGCCCCGCGGGCGCGGCGGCTGGGTGACAGCGCGCAGGGGACGGCCGCAGGGACGGCCGCGGGCCCGGCTGTGGCGCACCGCAAGGCAAGGCGGGGGCGGTCAGGCGGCGCGGGGCAGTAGGCGGCGCATCCCTCACAGGCCGTCCGGGATGCCACCGCCACCGCCGGATGCCACGTCCTGACCGACCGCGAGACTCCACGGGCGGCCGAAGAGCCCCTGGCGACGCGGTCGAGGGCTCACCGCCTGTCCGTCGCCACCGTCCCCGCGCCGCCGTTCGGTCCCTCACAGCTCGGTCGCTGGCTTCCCGGCGCCGCCGCGGCTCGGATCGCCTCAGCGGGCTCGCGGGACGCCCGCGCATGCGCCGCTCCCTGGCGCGCGGGGGCTCGCAATAACCCGGGCTCGCGCCGCCCGCCCGAGCCCGCGCGCGAATCCACGAGACGCCGCTGCGGGCCAGCGGAGGGAAATCTGCGAGAGGCGATTGGATAGCCCGGCCGGGGAGGCCAAGTCCCTCCGCCCACCCAGAGCCTTTGGCTGCAGCTACCGCAGAACGGGATCGCGGTCCTGCGTGAGGAAGGCCACGGTGTCTCGTGCCAGGCGTACCGAGATGGCCGCTCCCCCTCTTGTCAGAGAGAGGAGGACCAGTAAAAATGGGGGCATCGTTTTTAAACTCATCTCGTTGGCACAGTGCTATCACAGCCACATCCTCTGAAAGGTCCTCTTCTGCCATCCCGGGGGCTCCGGGAGTAGCTGGAGGGAGAAGCTGGCAGAATGGGATCATCGCTTCAAAGGAACTGAGTGATGTGCAGGGGTTCTTGGGCTCCTAGGATGCCGCATATAGGCCAAGGCTTCTAACACCTCCTGAGTTCTTTTGTTGACTTGGCTGCTGTGGTGTGTGTGTGGCCTGAACAAGCTTAGGGGCCTTCCTGGTCAAGAAGTCTTTCCTTTCCCAATTCTATCTAGTTGTGTACCCCAGACCTATGCCACCACCTCTGCGGGACATAGGTCTTCACCTCCAGCCATCCTGAAGTCTGGCTCCTTCCTAGAACTTTCTTCCTCCATCTCCTAAGAATTCATTCGCTCTGATAGCTACCAACATTACCTTATGACCCGCTACTGTCAACTACTGAGCAACTACTGGGAACTTCTGGACTCTATATCTAGACCCAGCATATATCCAAACATCTCTTGTCACCAGCACTGCAAGTTCAAAACCTTGGTGTCATACCTCGATATCACTCTTGGATGCCTTATTCTTCAAAGCCCATCTCAGCATCTCTAGTCCAGGATCCAGGAAGCCTAAACTAGTACTGCAGTCAATACTGTGACACTTTTCCTCTCTTTTATTTTAAAATTGTGCTTTATTCTAAAGTGGGGGTGGGGTGTGTGTGTGTGGAGAGAGAGAGAGAGAGAGAGAGAGAGAGAGAGAGAGAGAGAGAGAATAAGGAATAAGGTTTCCTGGGAGAGCAGTAGCCAATGCCATTTTCTCCAGCCTCCTCTTTTGTCTGAGATTTCAGGTATCCATTTGTATGCAAGAACTCTAATCTTTCTCCCATAGAACTGCCAACGTATGGGCCCATAGGCAAGCTTTATCCTTCTGGTCTCTCAGCCTCCACCCACCCCAACAGTGAGTTCATGGCCATTAACTGAAAAGCAAGGCTAGAATAAGAATACTTGGATGCAACTGACACTCGCTTGTAATTATACCACTGTGAAAGGTGAGGCAAAAGAATCCAGCCTGGGGAGACCAGCCTGGGCTATATATAGACATCTTTTTTATTTTTTTTATTTAAAAATAAATATCTTAATAATTGCCAGATTTTGTGGATTTCTTCTCCAAAGTATCCTGACCCTCCTAATCCTCACCTGGATTATCACCACCACCTCATGGTCTATAGACTCTTTCATCTGCCTATGAAGGCTGCCAGTCCTCCCCAGAAAGCATCTTTTCTGTGAACAATTGAATTTCTCAATAATCAGATACACTTTGAGAGTAGAAGGGGGATCAGGAACCAAAAGCAAGACAACAGAGATGCCCTTATTTGTTTAGCTAGTTCTTCCAGGAACATGGATCTCAGTACAAAGGCAATCATGGAGGACGTTCCACATAATGGAGCCACGTTCCCGTAAAGCTCTCTGCAGAGAGCTCTGACCAGCCAGCACAGCCAAGCAACACAGGTCTTCTGAACACTCATGGAACTCTCATTTCACCCACTACTTCCATCCCTTGGCTGGTATACATGATGGCGGTTACAGAGCCTAAGGTCCAGTTTCCCCAACGTTTGCGCCCAATTCCCAACAGAGACAATCCACTATACTGCCTGCCCATCTCAGCTCTGAGGTCAGAGAACACTCATCCCAGTGGGTGAGAAGAAAGGGGGCCAAGGAGGATGAAGGGGGCCAAGGAGGATGGAGGGGGCCAAGGAGGATGGAGGGGGCCAAGGAGGATGAAGGGGGCCAAGGAGGATGAAGGGGGCCAAGGAGGATGAAGGGGGCCAAGGAGGATGAAGGGGGCCAAGGAGGATGAAGGGGGCCAAGGAGGATGAAGGGGACATTTGGTTAAGGTCTGGACTAGTTTAATTTAGCTGTTTGCACTAAATTTAGATTATTTTCTTGGGATAACACAAAAGGACACAGCATATATTGTGAAGAGTCAGACCTCAGCAGGACTGTGCACCTGCTCTTCTGTCCCCACAGCATCTGACCAGAGCCTTCCCTTCCCCAGGCTCTTAGTCCACTTGACAACCCCCAACACACAACGCTTCCGGGCGTAAGCTAATTTCCAGCTTGCATCTGAAAACTCAGAATCCTTGCTGACTTCTTCCTCCTTGTTACCCAGTTTTCTTGTATCCCTGCCAGTACCCAGCGGGGCTCTTGCTCTTGCTTTGGAAGCCTCTGACTCCCATTTCCACCCTGCCCTGCTCCACAGGTTCCTACCAGCCCAGGAAGACCCGCTTGTCAGTAGCCTCACCGACGCCTCTTCCGCTTCTCTCCATCTGACTACAGAAGAGAACTGTGCACCCCAGGTCCTTTAATGTCAGTGTAATTTATTGGATTCTCAGCCCCTCAAGACCTAATTTCTAAGCTTATCACCTAACAACTGTTTTCCTAGAACCCTCCAGGGCTATCTGAGTTCCAAATATTGGCATCCCCCATGTCTTGATCTGATGGGCTTTGGTGATCAATATCCACAACCCACGAAACCTTTCTCACTTGGATCCTGTGGGTTGATCACACCCTCCAAGGATTGTCTCAGGACCACTTTCTCCAAGAAGACTCCCCAGCTGCCCCTCCAGGAAAGGGTGTTTTTCTCTACCATCAAGGCCTCTCTTCCCTCCACCACTTGCTCCTCCACCTGACTCTAAAAGACGGAGTGTGTCTGCTTGGCACATTGACAACCAATGCATTTTATCTTCTGTGGCAAGGATTTCATTTAGCTTACCCCCACACAGAGGCTAACATTGCACCTGACACCTAATGAAAATTTCACATACACTCTCCAGTGAGTACTCTCCCTAAACGTCTACTGTAACCAAAATAAAATTAGGCTGAAAAAGAGAACCAGCAATCACAAAGCTCACATTAAAAAGAAGAAATTTACCCATCATAAGAAGATCAATTTTAATTGAGAGACTTCTTACTGAACAGCTTTATAAAAGATAAACATGATAGAACAATTTAAGAAACAAGAAAGTCTGCAAACATTTTTGACCCATCCTGCCACCCTTCCTTTTGGCTTTACCTCATTAAGTGATAAATTGCAACTTGATGACTGAGGAAGGAATCAGATTTTCAGCAGGAAACCCCTTAATACTAGTGGCTATTAAAAGTAGCTATAATGAAACATATTTCCTAAATAATGTATAAGAAATGCAGAAAAGCATCATATTTCCTCCATCGATCAATAATCCTTTCATCATGGCAAATTCGTCATCACCTTTGGCAGATGAGACTGACCCTCTGTAAAGTTCTGTCAGCTTGGACTCCAAGCCTTGTCGTTTCCTTCTGCCTGAAGATTCAGACAGCAGCATTTAAGGAGCCAGCCAGCCTGATGACTCAGCTCATAAAACAATGTGTGGCCACAAAGATGATGTTTATCCAGGAGCATTCTGGAGGCTCTCCCTACTGAAGTCGGCAAGCTGTGGGTATGTGGCACACGATGCTCATTCTCCCAAGAGCTGCTGGTAGCAGTGAAAAGCAGCACTCATTCCGCCCTCCCGGCAGTTGATCTCTTATGCTGCACTGTCTCAACAGAGTGGTAAGAAAACTTCAGAGAAATGCATTTGGCATAGAGGCAAACCCAAATAGAAGGCGAGCAACAGAAGTAGCGTCACCTTCCTTTGACCAGGAGGAACCTGTAGTCAGAGCTTCTACCTACACAAAGCCCTGGAGCAAAGGACTAGAGAGGCACAATTAACCTCTGCTTTGCTGCTACCCTCAGGGTGTGAGCCTCCTCTGGTTGCTAAACTACGTGCAGAGCTAGTTTTCCTAATGGAGAAAAAAGAAACACCTAAGGTAGCCATTTTCCCACCCAAACTGACACCCTGTAAGAAGCTTCCTCTGAGGCAGCCCAGGAACAAAGGGCTAACCGAGCCACACAGAGATAGCCACCCAAATTGGGGTCCTTTTGGGTAAGGAGACCTACAGTGACTAAAAAAAGCATCATTAGCATTTTGCCTTGAGTTTTTTTGCAATGAAGATCTATGCGGTGGGGAGGGAATGGAGAAGAGTGTGAAAGAGAAGCAGAATAAGCAGTGCAATATTTCATTATTTTTCCTAAAATGACAAACTTTAACCATCTGTTCCTATTTAATCAACCCATTCAAAATATTATTAAAATTCAGCTTCTTTGCAGTTAGCCAGTATCTTCAAATGAGGAAAAGCCAGGGTTCTTCTGATTTCATCCCTGAAGGGTGGATAGGGCATTTCGGGGTGGGCTGTAATTATCTGGTCCCACCATGAGGAACACCCCCAAGACATATCCAAATGTGCCAGGCAATCTTGAGTGCTTCTTGGCTCACCGAACACTGAGCTACTTGAAGACAGTAACATGATGCCCTTAAGTGTTTCACCCTCGGTGTCTGACAAGAGGATGTCTGTCACACATAGTAGGCATTCAGTAAAGATCAGTATCCGTTGGACAGATACATTAGTCAAAGAAGGCGCTCCTTTTATCCCAGAAACATGTATCTTCTTCATTTCAGTATCTCCTTCATTTGCTTATTGTTTTGTGGATAAGGAAATGAGCAGAAAGAGACTACAAAGTGAGATGCCCCCAGAAGGAAGGGCAAACAGATAGAAACTTGGCATTGCTTAGCTCGCCTTCCTCTTGGGGGAAATAACTTTGCCCTTGAATTTCTATACTAAGTCACCAAGGAGGGATTGAAATTAAAAACCTTGGAGAGTAATTAGCAACAAAACGTTCTAATGTCAAGCAGTGAATTTTATGGGACCATATTTGTAATATTAATTGAGCCTCTGTGTAGCCAAATGGTAAAATTATTGCTCTAATACAAATAGGCCCAAAAGAGAAAAACAGCCCAAAATAGCACAGATATTGCAAATCAGGACAGAGGTAATTTCTCTATACATAAAAAGCAACCAATTGCAATGCATTCACCAACTCACTGAAGTGCAAAACAAAGCCTCTTTGCTTGGTACAGCCCTATCGACCGAGCATCTGAAGTGCTATGAAACTGGGACTAAGAAGGGAACTTGGGTTCCTTGACTTTTCACATTGGATGTGAAATTTTTGCAGCATTTCTTCACCAAAAATGTATTGAGAACCTATTATGGGTGAGGGTTGAGACAGAAGATGTTCATGGTCTTTTTCATTGTATGGTTTATGATCTTTCATGGGAAAGAGAAATTAAACCAGTTTTCACATAATCAAATCTTTAATCAGAGACATAAGACTAATGTAGTATCAATAGGAGTCGTATCAGTAGGAGGAGTATCAGTCAGGGGACCTGATGAACTTTGCAAGTCAGGGAAGACTTCCTGGAGGAATGGTATTTAAATTGGAGCTTGATGAAGCATAAGGATCAGCCAAATAAAAAAGAAAGCGTTCATGCAGAAGGAGTGCCAGGGAGGTCGGTCTAAAAAAAAAAAAAAGTTGCTTAATGTACCTAGGATGTGATCTGAAAGCAGCCAAGTGGAGAGTGGGAACAGATATGTTTGAAATAAGAGGTGGAGCCAGGTCTTAGGACCCTAGGAGGTCTTGTGACATTGTGTTTTAGCCATTGTCAGGCCCTAACAAGCCATCCTGAGACATATGAGTAAGACAGGACCCTTTTAGACGTCCTGATTAGCCGGGCGGTGGTGGCACACACCTTTAATCCCAGCACTTGGGAGGCAGAGGCAGGAGGATTTCTGAGTTTGAGGCCAGCCTTGTTTACAGAGTGAGTTCCAGGACAGCCAGGGCTATACAGAGAAACCCTGTCTCAAAAAGAAAAGAAAAGAAAAGAAAAGAAAAGAAAAGAAAAGAAAAGAAAAGAAAAGAAAAGAAAAGAGTCCTGATTACATTCAGGAAGACTCTAGAAAAGGGCCCATCCACTTGAGTAATGAGCACAGAGCTTACTTTGCACAGTTCCTAATTTTCTGAGCACCCAAGAAAGACTAACTATATAAAATCACCTAGGGCCTCTCTTCACCCAGGTTTCTCCCTCTTCCCTGAGCCAAATCCCTCCTTTATCCTCGAGAGAGCCCACCTGCACAGACTCCAGCTCTCATTTCCCAGGCTCAGAAGGAAAGGGCAGCACACCTCCCTACACAGCCTCATCTACAGAGCTGCGGAAGAGTCCAGGGACCCATGGCTTCAGTTGCAGAATTAGCCATTTGTCTTCCTACAACTCTGCACATGCTAAGGGTCTGTGGAAAGAATAGCTGAGGATCCTGGGAAACAACTGAGCCTGAAAGCCAGGGACCATTGCTAATCCTTTCCTTGAGAAACATTCGTTAGAGAGTGGAAACAAACAAACAAACAAAAAATGCAAAGTTGAAAGACTGTTTCATGATAATAGATCTTGAATATGTGCTTTAAAAAATGCAAGGTCCTGACTCAGAGAGCAACAGAAACAGTATTCACCCTGTTCCCACTAAGGAAAAGAAACTAGAGAAATAGAGACTATTCTTCAATTAGCACTGAGGGTGACAGATCAGAATTTATTATGCACAGTCATGAATTATAAAACAATCAGAGAAGTAATATCGGTCTACCAATGTGCTATGCCAGGATCCTCTGAGAACTCATCATGGAATGGCCTTGCTAAAAACCTCCTTTGCACTCAGCCTCCAGCCCCTGGCCCCAGTCACTGTAGCCCACTTCTAACCTTGCTTCATATTTCAGATAACTTTGCAAGAAAGAATAGAGCTAAGGCACTAGATTCCAAACTAGATTCACATTCAACTCTGGACACTTTCAGGCTGTATGACCCTAGGCAAGCAATTGGACCTCTCTGAACCCAGTTACTTCTAGCAAGTGAAAGTTCTAATGCCTTCAGTACCAGAGATGCCTATACAGATAATGCCGATAAAATTCTCACCACAGAGCATGGCACAGGGTAAAAGTTAATTCAACATTGAAATCTTGCTCCTCTCCCCTGTGTTAGACCCAGAAACACTGCATCTCCTCCAATTTGTAGCACCTGCCTTCCTACCAAGCCAGGCTGAGAGAACTGGCTTGGGCCCTCCTCCACAGCTACCAGCGCTTGGCTGAGCACTAGCCTCCTCTCTCTATTTAACACCCAAAGTATTGATTTCCCCATTCTATTTTCATGATCCAACACCCTCCAGATCTATAAATGCTGTCCGTTCTCCTCCGTGACCATCAAATCCCCTGCTCATAGTCACTCTCCCTACAACCACAGGGTCCTCAGCGGCTGAGGCATAGATATGTTTCATTTTGCACTTGCTTAAAGGTCAAACATGAATTTCTCCCCATTATTGTACTGTGTCTTGTCACACAGACTCTCTGTTTCATGGATTAGTCACAGTCTTGCTATCAAATTAAATATTCCTCGGTGGTTATTTTTAGAGAGATCTTTTTCTGACTCTCCATGGTGCAATGATGTGTGTGCACCCACAGCTCTGGAATCCAGGCATTAGCAGGTGGGCTCCAAACCCTGTGAGGACTCAGATTCCTCTAGAAAGCAGCAGCCAGTGGAGCAGCAGAATCGGTAATCTGGTTTTGTCCATGAATCCTTGACAAATGAAAACCATGTCATTCCCCTGTGCCTTGGGTGACTATCATCCAATAAAGTCCAATAAAGGCTTGGGAAGCTCTTGACACAATTGTGAGTTAGGCCACCTCTCATCTGGGAGCCCCCCCCCCATTCTAGTGCAAGGGCAACAGTGTCCTCATTTCATGCACCCTCGTGGAAGCTTCCTAACCTATTCCCATGAGTTCTGCTTGCATAACTAGGCCGTCATCAATAGAGAAATGAAGCCCTCAAAACAGAGCAGAATCTCAGATTCAGCTGGAGTGGGTGTGCTTGCTAAGTGAGTCTTTTTCTCCTGCTTAAAAGCACGGGGTAGATAAGAAGTCCTACATACTTTGGGCCTTAAGATGATCAATACATAGCTCAAACAATAACATCCACAAAGTGACAATATTATAATTGCAGACAAGGTTTAGCATTTCTTCTTGGGGAATCCTCTGTGAGAAGGGCAGCATCCCCCACTCATTCCCGATGTCCCCTCCCATACATGTGCTTCCAGTAACTGTGGCTTATGAAGCCCCCCTCAGAGTACTTAAGACTGGGGAGAGACAGGAAAAATAATTCTGAGGTCAGTTCATAGTTCTTTTTGATGATGGTAATGAGGAGGAGGAAGAAGAGGAGGAGAAAGAAGAGGGGGGGAGGAGAGGAAGAAGAAGAGGAAAAAGAAGAAGAAGAAGAAGAAGAAGAAGAAGGAGAAGGAGAAGGAGAAGGAGAAGGAGAAGGAGAAGGAGAAGGAGAAGGAGAAGGAGAAGGAGAAGGAGAAGAAAGAGAAATGCTTTGACCTCTACCTAGACTTCCTATTGCAACTTATTTGGAAGTTGAACGGACGGAGGGAAAACTACTTATTGGAGTCCTGGTGACTTTTTAAGAGATCCCTACATACTGCAAATGCTTCAGACACTCAGGCACACTGGAGGCTGGGTGGACTGAAAGAAAATCCAGAAAAACTTGGCTGAGGAGCCTATGTCTCAGGTAATATTTGACTTGACATAGTCCATGAATAAATAGAGGCACCCTAAGAAAAGTGTCTCACAAAGCAAGATGTGGAGGGAAGGAAAAATAGAGGTCTACAAGGGGAAACAAAACAAGTTAAACTAAAGCCTGGATTTCTTTGGGGAAGTGCAGTAGGTGGAGAAAGACTAAAGAATTCTGAGCAGTCAGTTGTAGAGACTAGACTGATAAATTTGTTAAGAAGTATTTCCTGATGTTTCTCTGAGGTCCATGGAAAATGACTACAGAGAAAACCAATGATACCTGGGCAGTGGTGGCACACGCCTTTAATCCCAGCACTTGGGAGGCAGAGGCAGGCGGATTTCTGAGTTCCAGGCCAACCTGGTCTACAGAGTGAGTTCCAGGACAGCCAGGGCTATACAGAGAAACCCTGTCTTGAAAAACCAAAAAAAAAAAAAAAAAAAAGTCAATGGTCATCTAGAGGAGAGTCCATGGAAGGCTGTTATGGGGCCTTCAGCAGGAAGAATATGACTATGGAGAGTGGCCAGAGGTGGGGGGCAAGCAGAAGGGTACAATCATTTGACTTGGTTTACTTCAGTTGGTGAGGACACTTCAGGCAGGGCTCAGGGAGACATTCAGAGACCTTGATAAGAAAGATACCAATGTGAATCACTCCTTGGGAGCTTCTTGCTCCCGTTGAGAGAAATAGAATCAGTAAATGAACAGATGGGAAAATGAGTATCTTTTTTTAACCACCAAAAAAAAAAAAAAAAAGGCAAATTGAAGCTATGATGCGACCCCCTCTTTGGTACATCAATCTCTTAAAGAATTAAATGACAAATGTGTAGACAGTTGGGAGTGTTGAACTGGGTATTCCAAGGGGGGTGGCTACAGTTGATCTCCCACCAACAATATGGCTGGTAAGTACCAAAAAAACCTACAATTTTTAGTTTTGTGGAAATGGATTGAGAGTAAGTTCTATTTCTATAGATATTCGATGTGATGCTGTTTATAAATATTAGATATGGCCCAAATGATCATCCATAGAATTGCTTGAACAAGAGGCATTACACCATGCAATTTTACTATGAAAGCCATATATAAACATGGAAAATATGTGTTATACAACATTCAATGACAAATAATAAAGCTTATGTAAGAACAAACGTATGTGGGTACCAACTAGAGTAAAGTACATCAATAGATAATCCTTCATTTTTCTGCAATTTCCCAATGAGTATGCATAGTTTCCATCTTAAAGTCAACTATATAAAGCATGGTAACTTTCTCAGGTCACTAACACACAAAGGCAGAGTGTGGCATTGAACAACACCTTCCTTGGAGCTCACCTCTGCTAGAAACGAACAGGACGGACTGTCACAATGAGGGTCTTGTAGTAGAGACACAGTACAACACTGAGAAGAGATTCCTACACTTGCTTTATCCTCTCTAATGTGGTTGATCTACACTGCCTGCCAGCCCCAAGTCCCGCCTTGAAGGATACTGGGCCTATTTTTTTTCTCTGTGATAAGTGAGTCCTTAGATCACCAAGAGCTCTTCAATGCTTCCTCAGGAGGTAACCACCATCACCACCACCATCACTACTACTGCCACCATCACCACCACCACCATCATCACCATCACCACCATCATCACCACCACCACCATCACCACTACCACCACCCATGGTGTGCTGCATAGCTCTACCTCCATATCAGTAGCACTCACATCACCCAGAGAGGCCTCTAGCTCTATTGCTCCACAGAAATGCCCTCCTGGACTCTAAAGAGGATATTTGTAACGCCAGCTCTCTGTCATGATTGCTTCTCTGTCCTTGCCCTACTTTTCCTACTCGGCAACATCTTACACATTAACCAGCCCATTCTGGGAACGCTTGCATTTTAGAGTCTTATAATAAACTATATAGTCAAGTCCTCAGTTGCAGTGGATTTCCACATCAGTGGCTTAAACCAACATTGGAAAATAGATTTTTAAAAATTACATCTGTACGGAACACAAAATTTTTCTCATCATTATTCCCTAAACAAAACAGTCTAACAGCTATTAGCACAGCAGTTACTTTGTACTAAGTATTGAAACTGATCTAGAGATGATTTGAAGTACTCATGAGAGTATGCATAGGATATATGCAAATACTATGTCATATTATGTAAGAGACTGGAGCATCTACAGATTTTAGCGCATGCACGGATCTTGGAATCAATCCCCACTAATATTAAAAGACAGTTGTTCTCTCTGGGTTTCCTTCTACCTGGCTGTTCCCTGTGCACTCACTTTTCTGATACCTTCCCATCTCCTGTGATGGTTAATTTGAGTGCCGACTTGAGTAGATTAAGAGGCACATCTAGAGCATTAGTGAAACACTACCTTTGTAGTGTCTATAAGAGTGTCATCTGAGATAGTCTTCCCTCTTCTCTGTTTGCTGATCCTCCGTGGGATGAAAGAACAGCCTCCCGCTACCCCTGCCATGGTGGGCCGTATCCCCTGAACTATGAGCCAAAATACACCTTTCCTCGCTGAAGTGGCATTTTGACCAGTGGTCACAAAAGGGCAGTAAATATATCTCTCTTCAATCTCTATTTCAGAATTGGGGCTCTGTCTTAGTTACTTTCCTGTTACTTTGGTCACACACCCTGACCTCAGTCAACTTATAAAAGGAAGAGTTTATTAGGTTCAGAAAGTGAGAGGCAATGGCTGTCACGGTGGGAAACGTAGCAGCAGGCAAGTGGGCATGGCGCTGGAGCAGTAGCTGAGCTCCTGCATCTTCATCTACACGCATGAAGCAAAGAAAAAGCTAACTGGGAATGCTATGGACTTTTGAAACTTCAGGGCCTGGCCCCAGTGACACATTTCCTCCAACAAGGTCACATCACACTTCCTAATCTATCCCCAGCAGTTTTACCAACTGGGGATCACCCGTTGAAATACATAAGTCTACTGAAGCCAGCCTCACTAAAATGCCAGAGGTTCTTTTCATCTCTTTACTGTTCTCTGCTTCTCTCCTCTCCTGTCAGCCTTCAGAGCTTTGACCCACATCTAAGTTATACTGTCTCCCTTACAGCTCCCTTCCAAAGACCAAGAGTGTGTCTAATAGTATCTTGAAAAGAAAGTAGCAAAGCTGTCACCCCAGCCTCCACCTCTCCCAATGGCTTCAGTGGTTATCTGTGGCACCCTTACCCTCTCCACACTCATCCACAGTGGGGTCTATGACTCCAACTCCAAACTCATCCCATTCTTCCACTCTCCCAAGCCAAACCATCTCCCTCTTTCTCTTGGAATCCCCAGCCTCCTTGCTCTCCTCTGCTTTCTTCTTATTGTCCCCTAAGATGCTTCCCGGGCAGCCCGAAGAATTAAGTGTGAACCACTGCATAGAAAAATGATGTCTCAAAACTTAAGTCCCAGCCTGCATATTGGGTTGAGTTAAAGTCACCACCAAATCAACAAGGCAAGGAAAACAGAGCCACACAGACTGGAAAGGAAATTCCAAGAATAGTAGTACATACCTCTAATACCAGTACACAGGAGGTGGACACAAGAAGATTGTGAGTTCAAGGCCAGCCTAGGCTACGAGGCCCTACTGCACAAGAGAGAAAAGGAATGAAGGGGAAAGGAAAGATTGGAAAGGAAAAAATAAAGCTGTTGTTAGTCACAGATAGCATAATTATGTGTGGAGAATAGAAGAGCAGATAAATACATTTAGTAATATTATAGAATGCAATGTAAGAAAAACAATTATACCTCTGTAAACCAGCAATAAGCTACAGGGGAATTAAAACATTCTTAAATTTCACTTAAAATAGCATCCAAAAACCAAAAACTACTAGGAACAATACAAGGGAAAGAGCTACTAATGTCGTGAGAATAAATCTCCAGAAGACAGATACAAAGGGCTACACAGGTGCATGCTGTGAAAGTCCCTTCGTAGTAACTCTTAAAATAGGCAGATCCTGGCTATGATAATAGACATCAGACCCTATTTGCCGGGTGTGGGAAAAGAAATCACTAGAAACTGATAACGATGAACATGTTCTAGATCCTGGTTGGTAAGCTGGTTATACGGTCATATGATGAGTTAGGTCAAAATTATCTACATTTTCACTTCAAATTTCATTTTATGTCTCTTTGTTTGGGGGTGGGGGTGTTTGGTTGGGTTGGGTTTGGGTTTTGGTTTTTCAAGACAGGGATTCTCTGTGTACCCCCTAGCTGTCCTGGAACTCACTCTGTAGACCAGCCTAGCCTTGAACTCAAGAGATTCACCTGTCTCTGCCTCCCAAGTGCTGGGATTAAAGGTGTGCGCCACCACTGCCTAGCTATTCTATATAAATTTTATCTTAAAACACTGAGCAAAACATACCCAAACAGTGAAATGTCCCCATGAGAACCAGGACATGCACATCCCGTAGCTCCTTCTTAGATGTGATCTTAAGGAACAGGAAAAATGAGGCCTGGAAATATACAGCACATGTTTGATCTGTACTTGATAAGATGAGCCAGGGCTGCCAGAGCACGAGGTGACAGGCAGCTGCAGACACGGGGATGGAAACTCTTGGAACTTGCTTTTTGCTTTGAAAGGCTTTGTCACCCTGTCTGCCAGTCCATCTTGTGGGCAGGGATGGAAGTCTGACCCTATTCCTGATACAAAAGACCTGAAGGTGATTCAAGTTCATGAGCCCAGGTGTGGCTTTTGAAAATCAGGATTAGGGCTGGAGAGATGGTTCAGTGGTTAAGAGCACTGACTGCAATTTTAGAGATCCTGAGTTCAATTCCCAGCAACCAAATAGTGGCTCACAACCATTTGTAATGGGATCTGATGCCCTCTTCTGGTGTATCTGAAGATAGTAAATATATAAATATATAAATATAAATATAAATATAAATATAAATATATATATATATATATATATATATATATATATATATATATATACAAACCCTACCACAGAAAATCAGGACCCTATCTATCAGTGGTCCAGGATGCCTACTGGCCTCTCTACAATGTGTACCCATAGATCCCTGGATCCATAGGTCCTTGGATCCATAGGTCCCCTCTGCAGAACTCAGGACCTTCAGACTCTTAAATGCCCTGGCCCTCCTGTCTTTTCAGTTGCTACTTTCATCTAATCTTCTTTTACCCTCTCCACCCTTTAAAGCTGCCTCCTAACTATCCCCAACCCAGGAGTAACCTCCATTATTAGACTTTCTATTGAAATCAAAACTGTGGTCCCCCCCCCCCTCAGGTGTTTTCATATTGAATTCTCCCAAGAACCCTGGGAGCATCCTCGTGGCCATTTACAGACAATAAAAAAAGAGAGACGGAAGAAAAGAGGCTTGTCTAAGAGTACACATAACTGCCAGGTGGTGGCAGCACACTCCTTTAATCCCAGCACTCAGGAGGCAGAGGCAGGTTGATCTCTGAGTTCGAGGCTAACCTGGTCTATAGATGGAGTTCCGGGACAATCAGGGCTACATAGAGGAACCCCCGCTTAAAACAAAGCAAACAGACAAATGGAGTGTGGGTAACAGCTGGTCCCAGAGCTTCAGCATTTCCTGGCAAGAGCCAATCTTCAAAGAACTGGACTTGGAAATTCTGCAGCACCTTGAGTGGGAAGTGCCCCATCTAGGACTGAATGAGAACAGATCTGAAAAGCCGTGGAACATACTTTGGGAAGAGAAGTTTTCTCTTTCCCCTTACCAGTGCAGGGCACAGCCTGTACCTTTTAACTCATGTCTAAATGCAGAGGATCCCAGGGTCTTCTTGAATGGTGAAGAATACAAAGGTGGCTGATGTCATTGACAGCCACTAGCCAGACAGACCCCTAGGGTTGGCTGTGGACCTAAGGTCCCCACACCCAACAGTGGAATAGCATCGTCCATTGCATTTGTTACTTTTCTCAATGCTGTGACAAAGGTTGATGCCACCTCACAGCTGGGGGCTGCCTTCCCTTGTGGCTGGAAGTCATGGTAGCAGGACTGGCCACAATCATGAAGCAGAAGGGATTAATGCTGGTGGTTGGCTCGCTTTCTCCCTTTTATTCAGTATAGCAACACAGCCATGGAACACTGCTGCTCGCATTTATAGTGTATCTTCCCACCCCAATTAACTAATCTAGAAACTCCCAACAGGCATGCCCATGTTTCCATGGTGATACTAAATCCCATAGAGCTGATAACCAAGACAAACCATCATACCCATAAAACCTCCTAAATGCCTCTGAATTCACAGTGCCCTTACCTCCTCCAGGCAATGTCAGGTGGGAACGCTTACTCCTTGAAGCTGGCTCTCTGGAGGTAAGCCACCTGACTGTCAGAGGCACAGGACAAAAACTTTCTAAAACCAGGCTCTGAAAGGCAGGTGTAGGTGGAGTGGCTGATCTGTGGCAACATTTTGTGGTGCCCTGACAGCACCCCCAACCTCTTATAGTCAGGGTCATAAGCCCTTACCCAGAGTTAGGACCTTTGCCAAGTCCCCTCTTGCTTCTAAACCTACCTCAAGCCCTGAGATCAAGCAAAGCTGCCATTCTCTTCCCAGGATCTCCATGGCCCAGATGCCAGGAACACATCCTAGGATATCCTGTAGGAGCTGGCCAGATCGGTACCCAGAGAAGGGGCTCCATGATAGACAGGCTGTGGCTTTCAACATCTCTACAGCTGAAGCTGTACCGTCAGGGAGTCCTGATCACAAGCTAGGGGAAGTAGGCACTTGACTGTACCTGGATGAGATTTTGATGTATGGCTATGACTGAGAACTTCCTTATTCCAAGCTGAGCACCTCCCTACCAAGCATCCATGTAACTCCAGTGTAATGAAATGCCATTTTGAGAGCTCACCAGGAGGAACCTGCCCCTCTTTCTCTGACCTACTAGATTCAGCACAGTCTATCTTTTTTTTAATTTATTTATATGAGTCCACTGTAGCTGTCTTCAGACACACACCAGAAGAGGGCATCGGATCCTATTACAGATGGTTCTGAGCCAACCATGTGGTTGCTGAGAATTGAACTCAGGACCTCTGGCAGAGCAGTTAGTGCTTTTAACCACTGAGCCATCTCTCCAGCCCAGCACATTCTATCTTTATAGACTTTATCTCCAGGACTGGAGAGATGACTCACTATGTAAAGTGCTCTCCATGCAAGTATGAAGACCCAAGTTGGATCCCCAAAATCCATGTAAAAGCTAGGAATGGTTGTGCACATCTGTAATCCCAGGTTGAGGAGGCAGACAGGAAGAATCCTGAGGCTTGTGGGCCAATCAGACTAAGCCATTGGGTTTGCTGATACTAACAGCTCCAGAAAACTGTGTATCCACAGGTAACTGAGTTCAATTTATTACCAGCAATAAGATTGTAAAACCACCTCAGAAGCCAACTGTTCTTCTGTAGCGCCTAAGGCTAGAAGAGTGCTGATGTTCGTTTAGCCAAGCTATCCTAAGTCCTGGGCCTGATCTGCTCTGTGCCTTCAGTGTAGAACCTAGCAAAAGGCATCTCCAAAAGGCTGTTTCCATCTGGGTACAGTGCCCCACACCTTTAATCTCTGTACTTGGGGGGCAGAAGCAGGCAGATCTCTGTGAATTCATGACCAGCCTGGGCTAACGTAGCAAGTTCCAGGCTAGCCAGAATTACGTGAGGAAACCCTGTCTCAACCTATTCCATCCCCTCCCAGGGCCCCTCCCCCAATGAAGAAAAGCTGTTTCCTGAAGCTCCGTTAGGCTGCCACATGCTCACCCCTGTTTAGGAGCAGCTAGTGGGAAACAGCCCTCTCCAGGAGCAACATACATGTTCTACCCCTCTATTACCCCAAGAGCTTTTGAGTCTTAGCACTCGCTCTTCTTTCTGTAATGTCCTTCTTCCTCTTCTTATATCCAACTTTTGGCCATTTGTCCCTAGCTGAATGTCCCCTACTCAGCCTTCTCTGACCCTTCTGCCCCTATCTGTGACCTGACTCCTCAGCTGTGGGCTCCAAGTTTGGACGTGGAGTCCCATCTGCTTAACCTGCTCCAGCCAGAGCATGGGAAGCCTGTCCATTGTGGGCATCCAGAACCAGTCCATTCTCTTACCCAGCCAATGCGGTGTGCAGGCCTGTGCCTTGCAGACTTCTGCTCCCTCTCTTTACAACTATGTAAAGAGAGGAGGGTCTCTGGATCTCCCTAGCATAGCCTCCCCTGCTTTTCTTGTCTCCCTAGCAGCCTTGGCAGCCTCTTTACACAGCCTACTAGGCCTGGCAAGGAGCCTTCATAGAGAGGCCCAAAAGATGTGGGCAGCTCCATCAGACAGAAGCTCTGATGCAGCCCCTCCCTCTGAAAGACTGCCTCTGTTCAGAGGCTCTAACCCGTGACAACGTTTCTGAATGTCATCAGGCCCCACACAGACACACGTGCAAGGTGTATTTTTTTTCTGGTCCCGTGACAAGCTGAAAGTTCTACAGAATGCCATGTTTTACCTTTTCTAGTCTCATAGTATAAGGGCAGGCATTGGTACCCATATAAGCTACTGAGAAATGGGCCAGAGTGACCAGAGGGAGTAATCAGTCTCAAAGCAGAGTCAAAAAGGAACCCCAGGTTGTATGACTAGGGTTTTCATTTGCAGATAAAGACCTTGACTTTAAACGTTCATTCATCCAGAGACACAGAAGATCACCTTTTCCTGGTAACCAGGAGTAACAACGATCAGGGGAGGGGAAAGGACAGATGATTGACACCTCAGCTAGGATGGATCTGGGAAGGGAACAAAGCATCAGCCGTCTTGGGTTAGAGACAGACTTCTTTGGGAGGGGACAGTGGAGATCCATGCCCCTGGTCATGACAAAGCTGCTCAGGTTGCAGGAACTTTGCCTGCAATATGGGCATAACTTCTGCTTTGGAGCTATTGGAAGAACAGAAACATAAGGGAGGCCATGTGAGATATATCTGGCATATAAAACTTGAGCTGAAAACTCTGTTTGCAATGGTTCCAGCGCCTCAATGGATTGGCCTTCTTTGTGGTCCAAGACCCTTCATCCTGCTCTTCTAGAAGTTAAGTCAGGGAGAATAGCCTATAAGCCAAAGTCCTACCACGGGAAAGGGAGGCTGGACTGGGATATGTATATACACTGGGATGAAAGGCTGCTTTGTGGAGGAGCTGAGAAACATGACTCACTCTTTTTTTTTTTTTTTTTTTTTTTTTTTTTCGAGACAGGGTTTCTGTATAGCCCTGGCTGTCCTGGAACTCACTTTGTAGACCAGGCTGGCCTCAAATTCAGAAATCCACCTGCCTCTGCCTCCCGAGTGCTGGGATTAAAGGCGTGTGCTACCACGCCCGGCCTCGCTCTTGAACAAAGAATCTCTCTGCCAGACGTGAGAGCCAACTGACCCTGGTTTGCTGTGGACACTTTACAGTCCCTGATGCAGAGGCCAACTTTGCAGAATAAAGCAGACTCACCAATATCTTCCCTGCTTTCTCCTCATCTCCATTACTCCTCTTCACCCCAACTATCTCTTCCCAAAGTGAAACCCTCCCACAAGATGGTCATGGTTAACTAGCCGTCTCCAGTCTCTTTGTCAGAGTACAGGCAACTGTTTTCTTCTTATCCCTGCAGAAATCTGGACCCTCTAAGGGTCGGCGCAGTAGAAGAAAGGATAACCTGGCGGTCATTTCACCCATCAGAGCCCCGTACTCCTGTCCTCTCCAGCTATGGACCTTAGAACTACTCTGTGTCTTTGTTTTTCCATGTGTAAATGAGGACTCGTAGTGCTTGCCTTGAAGGATTTGAAGATGTATTTTGATAACGTCTAGTTCAGTGGTCCATAAACTTTTTTTAGAGCACATAAATTCACGCTCAATTTAAATCTCAAGAGAAATCCCAGTATATAAAACAGCTCTGTTGGCAGCGGAGGCGTGAGGCAAGGAGCTAGGACTCCTCCACCAAATGCTGGGAGTTCAGGGAGCCCAACATAGCCGAGACCCAGTTCCAGCTCTGACAGCCAGCTCTGGAGGGCACTGGAAATGCCACAGCAGCAAGAGGAGGTGGGTGGCTTGTTTGACAAACTGGCATCAAAGATGGGTGTATCTCGAAGAGAGACAGGGGTGAGGAGTAAGGGTGGGAAACGTGGCAGACACAAGAGTGCCCTTCAAACTTCCTACAAGCAGATGAAGGAATGAGAGGGTCTTCTCCACGGCTGCCTCACAGCTGTTCAATGGACGTGTTCCCTGTTCTCACAGAAAGCCTTGCCATACCCCGCATCTGCTAGCTGCAGTGCCCTTTGCCTAATTTCTCCATCTAAATCTGGCTTACCCTTTGAGATCCCTATGTTACTACATCTCAGAGGCCTTCTGTGATTGTCTACAACCAAGACTAGGAATAGCATTCGCTTTCTCTGCCTCTTGCGGTAAGGGTCTGGAGAGGATACAGAAGCTAAGAACATGGGACTCAGTTTCTCCATCTATTGAGTAGGAATATGAGAACTAAATTAGTGACCCAGATAAAGCCCAACACACAGTAGGCACTCTGCAAGCAGAAACTGCTCATCGTATGTGGCTACACCCTCTTTAAGTTCTGACACATGGTATGAACAAAATGCTTACTTCTGTGTTCACTAGCATCCTGAGCCCCAAGAAACTGGTCCCCTTGAGATAGCAGCTATATTTGGGGGTTCAACTACCCACAGCCTTCCTCCACCCCTGTGGGAGGTTTCTCCTATTTAATAGATAAGAAACTAAGATCTAGCAAAGCTCATGGCTTACCTGAGACCACAAAACATTCTCCCCAGTCTATCAACCGGTGGCAACATAGCTATCTGCCAGGCTGCTGGAATAATCTTGTTCTGCTTAATCAACATCTTATTTTACTGATAGGAAACCTCAAAAATGAGTATAGTCTTGTCCAAGGGCTAAGTTCAGGTCCAGTTAAGTGTAGACCCCATCCTACATATTGGATATGAGGTGGGCTTTCTGCCTGCTGATTTTGATTCCAACGTGTAAGCAGGCCAGCTACTCAAAGGGACAAAAGGAGGAATTTTACACTTCTGGGCTGGAAGGCAGCTGTGAGAATCCATGAGAGCTACAGAGGCTCAAGCTAAGACAACCATGTCTAGGGACAGCTACACAGTTCCCACTGCACCCCAGTGCCTTCCAGAGGCAGTTTCAAGAGGCCAGAAAACATTGAGACCCCTGCAGAGGCTGAAGCAAGCTGCATTTGGAGACTCAGTTCTGACACTGCGGTGGAGGGGCTGAGTTGAGGGCGAGGGCGGAGAGGAGCTGGTATAGAATAGCAATGAGCCAGCCTGCTGGAAGCCAGCCAGACCCAGGTTCTGAGGACAGAGTCAGGGCTCCCCCCCCCACACCCCAGCTCCTGCAGAGAGAGAGAGAGAGAGAGAGAGAGAGAGAGAGAGAGAGAGAGAGAGAGGAGAGAGATTACATACACATGCATATCTGTGTCTCTCTTTCACATATACAGAAAGAGAAAAAGATCTATCACACACACATGCACCTCTCTCACACACATACATATGCAATATCTCTCTGTCACATACACACCTCATCACTAAACGCTCCTAAAGAAGCCACCACAGTAACTATGTATAATAAATGCCTGTGTTTTGATTAGCTCGTGTGCCTGTATGGCTGGTTCATTTCTTAGCTCATCTAATACCTACCATGGGATTGTCTTTTTCCATTGTCCATTTCACAGGTAGCCCCACTGAGGCCCTGGTTTCCAACCTCCCAGTCCTGGCTTGTGGGAACTCCTTCTAATGCCGGAAGTCAGAGGGTCAAGCACTGAATTGGGTTTATCACTGAGTCAGATGTTTTCATGGGATCGTGGAAGTGGCCAAAGAGACAGAGGAGATAGAGGAATAAGGCCTCCTCGTCTTCTTTGACTTAACTGGCCCTATAGTACCTCTTCTCTAAGAGCCACACAAGAGGGCAAGTATGACTGGCCAAGTGTAACTGACTAAATAATCCTCCCTCAGGCCCAGCAGGAAGTCACTAGATCTGTAACAGCCATTCAAAAACTACTACAGGGCTGGTGAGATGGCTCAGCCGGTAAGAGCACCCGACTGCTCTTCCAAAGGTGATAAGTTCAAATCCCACATGGTGGCTCACAACCATCCGTAATGAGATCTGGCGCCCTCTTCTGGAGTGTCTGAAGACAGCTACTGTGTACTTACATATAATAAATAAAATAAATCTTTGAGAAAAAAAAAACTACTACAGCCATGGTCTTACCTGTGGAAAAAGTGGGTACAGCAGAGAATCAAGGACAGTCCCAAGGAGAAACAGGCGGAGCTGGCAGGCAGTATCTGGTCCCAACTATTCTGCACTTAAACCCTGAACCTATCAAGAACCCTTCCTGTCCCCTAAACTCTCTTTGATTTAAACTGCCCATGAATTTTCTTCCTGGACCACATGAAGGCCAGGATTTAATTATATACATTTGTGCAGTGTAGTACTTTCAGGGGAGTGCTTGGTACGCAGTGGATGTCCAGTCCCTCTTAGCCACCCTCTGCCCTTTCTCCCATGAATGTAAACTCTTTGAGGTGAGAACTCCCACCTGAAGCTGTTACTGACACCTACTCTGTACCTAACACAAGTCTTGGGCATAGTGGGGACTCGACAGCCAAAGTGAGAGAATCCGTCTAGACCTTATGTGCTATTGGTGTCTCCCTGCATGCCCAGCCTTAGAGAGCACACTAGGAATGTTGACCTGAACCGTATGCACTTGGGGACCCTCAAAGTCACTAACTGCCCTCCTTTGAAGTCCAGAGCTGCAATAAAGGTCCCCAAAGCCCACATGTTGCTACACTGAAGAGCAAGTTCTTGGAAGTGAAATTCACAGTATGAAAGATCTGATTTTCCAAATGCATAGTCCCAGAGGTAGAAGTGGACTTGAACTGGGCTTCCCTCCTCCTCAGACCATGCTAGGTTCTCCCCGTCTAAATGGATTGCAATGCCAAAGTAGCTAAAGCGGGCTAGGCCTGCACCTTATACCCAGGCACTCTCAAAAGCACTGCACAGGGCTGGAGATGGCTCGGTGGTTGAGAACACTGACTGCTCTTCCAGAGGTCCTGAGTTCAATTCCCAGCAACCACATGGTGGCTCCCAACCATTTGTAATGAGATCTGATGCCCTCTTCTGGTATGTCTGTAAACATCTACAGTGTACTCATGCATATACATAAAATAAATAAGTCTTTTTTTTTTTTTTTCTAGACAGGGTTTCTCTGTATAGCCCTGGCTGTCCTGGAACTCACTTTGTAGACCAGGCTGGCCTCGAACTCAGAAATCTGCCTGCCTCTGCCTCCCAAGTGCTGGGATTAAAGGCGTGCGCCACCACGCCCTGTAAGTCTTTTTTTTTTTTTAAGTATTGCACAAATGACATCTACTCTGATCCCCCACCACTATGAGGTGGGCACCTTCATCTTCAATATTCAGTCAGAAAAGCTGAGGGACATGTCCAAGGTCACCAAGCTAGGAAGCAGCAGAATCTCTCTGGAGTGCTTGCCTTCAAACATTGATGCGCCCTGCCCCCTATCCCCACCCCCTACCCCCTGACCTGAGGGAAGAGGGGCAGGTGAGGAGGAGCAAGGTCTGCTTGAGTCAGATGAGCTCTTGAAAAACTGGGAGGTTTCAGGATGGAAGCTGGGAGGAGAAATGGCACAGTGAGGGCCCCTTGAGGCTGCCCTCGGGGCTCCTAAGGGGTGAGGGTGCTCTCTTGCTGGAGTAATGAAAAGATAGTCTTCCAGCATACTACCCCTCCCCTCGCCGATATTCTCACTGCCAAATGAAACCTGGCAGCTTCTGAAAATAGCTCGGCGCTGCAGCAGGCGCTCTGCCCGCCCTTCAGCAGGCTGGCACGCAGCTGGGGGTGGCCACTGTGGGCAGACACTGGCACACAGAGGGCCGGGGGTGGGTGTCACACACACACAGTGCACAGGGGCGGCACAGAGCTGGAGGCATGCGGCAGCTGCCATCTCTTGGTCCTTCTGACCTTTCTACAGTGAATGAGCCAGAGGTGCTGGAGTCTGCCTGGCGTGTTTACCAAGCCAGAGGCACCCTCTCCAGGCAGGCTAAAGTCACCAGTAGGGGTGTAGAAGCTGTCCTTTGAGCACTTTTGATCAACTAGGTAGACAAAAAGAAACCCAGGAATCATTGAAAAATGTTAAAAATGTGTTTATTGATATCTGAATATAAAACCCCAGCAGCATTGTAATTGATAAGATCTAAGGTTTCCCAGCCAGTGAGAAGGGCCAGGATCTAGGATCTAGGAAGTAGGCTGGGTGCCAGGCACTTGTCAGGTCACCAATCAACCACTCAGCACCTGGATGCTACCCTGGGCAGGACAGGGCAGAGCTCGCTAAATCTGGGATCAGCCAAGGAAAACCCTCTCTGCTCCAACTCTGCTAAAGCCAGGACCAGACCTTGGTAAGCAGGGCTCAGCAGCCCTTCACCAGCCAGGTCTGAT
Source organism: Mus minutoides (assembly GCA_902729485.2). NCBI lineage: Eukaryota > Metazoa > Chordata > Mammalia > Rodentia > Muridae > Mus > Mus minutoides. The sequence continues at coordinate 1,389,954 of LR749536.1, forward strand.
CCAGAGTACGGGAAAGGGTCCTAGATAACAGGGAGCCAAGCGCGCCCTTTCACAAAAGTAAGTCCCAAGGTTGCCCGTGCTGTCAGCAGAGATGGGCTTTCCTACCTGAGATCTGGTGAGCAGGAAGAGGTGGGGGCTTTTGTCACAGTGAGGTTTCCAAACTGGAAAAAGGTTAAGGATACCCACCCCTAACATACATATCCACACCTTCAGTTGAGATGAGAAGTTACCTTTTGGATCAGGGGGTAATGACAGGATGCTTGGCCCAAGGGACTCTAGTGGCTCTCTGAGTGTTGTTACATGGGCTCTTGCTACAGTAAGGCAGGGCTGGACCACCCAGGAAAGCAAGGAATCAGGACTCTAGCAGACCAGAGTAGAGAGCCTGGGGAGGGACATCCAGTGTGAGAGAGACAGACCTCCCCAAGAAGGTGGTAGACCCTTGATTGTCCCTCCTTCCTCCTTTGTTCAGTATTCTCAGACAGTAACATGGCCTCTGGTCACCATAGCAACCAATGGCCCAATACCTTCCTCAAGGCCAGACCCATCTGCCCACACAGCAGGATACGTCCTTTACAGAAAAAGGGTAGATCCACTCCAACTCCCAGTGGCCTAGAAGTTAAGGCTGTGTCCTGAGGCAGAACAGAGCTGTGGCCTCTGTCAAGCCACGGTGTAAAGTTGCTCTAGCTTGTAGCAGAGGGCTCCCATCCCTGAGGACCCGCAGCTTGCTAGAGCCTGAGACTTAGGCTGGGACTCTTGGGCCAAGCTCTTTATCCCCAAGTTCAATGTGACACATAAAACAACAAAATTATCCTTTTGTTATAAGAAGGACTCCAGCCCCTCCTGGCCAGAGCCTCAGGACATTACAGTCTGTCAGCCTGGCTTCTCCAAGGCATCACGAGTTACTGGTTGTTGCATCCTTGTGAGGCTGAGGAGCTGCCCGCCTGCTTTTTCCTCCGCTTGTTGAGGAGCCGGTTGTTAGAGGTCTTCAGGTCCTTGATCTTCACCTGGTCATAGTCTACCCGCATAGTGGCCAGGGCACTGGTCATCTCTTCCTGCATACCATTAGCATAACAGAAAGAAGAGGTCAGTATGGGTGGACCTTAAAAACCATCACTCCCATGCCTGGGAAGCCCCTCAACAATAATAGCACTAACAGGAGCATCAGTGTGCACTGCTCCAGGACCCACTATGTTCTTGGCCCTGGGCACATAATCCTCTCTACAGTGTGTGTGTGTGTGTGTGTGTGTGTGTGTGCATATGTGTGTGTGTGTGTGCGCGTGCGTGTGTGTGTGTGTGTGTGTGTGTGTGTGTGCGTGCACGTGTGTGTGCATGTGTGTGAGCGGGAGCGTGCGCGCGCGCGTGCGTGCGTGTGTGTTGGACACTAAGTTTATTCATAAAGACAAAAGAAAAGGGATGTATCCCTGGAGCATCAAGGCTACTTGGACAGAGAACTGAGCCAGTGACATTTGTATGGAAGCTTGAGGCCTGAAGACAGTGGCATTTCTCTGGATCTCCAAGGGTCTGCAGCATGAAACCCGATCGCTCTTCTATGCTATTTCATAGAGACCCACCTGACCCTCGCTATATCTAAAACAACGCTGATTCCTCTCTTGAATGCTATCAGTCATAAGAGTGTTTACAACCAATGCTTGGGCCCCAAATCCTTTCATCGAGTCCCTGGCCTAAAGTCCCCTCACTAAAGACTGATCCACGAGCATTATCCTAAATGGGAAAGTGCAGCAGCCAAGTGTTCAGTGGTGTTCCTTGCCTGGGTCACTGGGGCAATCACTGTCATCCTCCAGGGACAGGGGAGGAGCCACACTCTAGATTCTAAAGATGCCATCCTGGAATGTATAGAGACTGAGACAGAATCTACTCACCTTGACGTCATCCCAGTGATCTTTGTCTTCCTGGAGCACTCGGGCTGTGTAGAGTGGGGTCTGGGGGACCACCATGGATTGCTAGAAGGAATCGAAAGCCCACGGATTACTGCCTAGAATTGTGTGGGACAGCATAGGCTACCTCCACCACATACTCTGCTCCCATTCTCAGGTGGGGAAATGGTGGCTCAGAGAGGAGAAGAAGCCAGACTGGGACAGTGGCAAAGCCAGGACACAGGTGGGATGTTACCATACATCACTGGACAAGGTCCCAGCCCAGCCCTGCACCCAGGCCTCCAGGGCTATCCCCTTCCATCCTGCCAGCCTACTCCAGGCCAAGACCACGCTCACATTGATCCAAGGATGGTTCATAAACTGCATGATCGTCAGCCTCTCTGTGGGATCTGTCTTCAGGAGCAGGCGGATTAGCTGCTTGGCTAGGGGACCCAGAAAAGAGGAATCCATGAGTTGCAGTCCCTCAACTCCCCCACATGAGTCACAAGCTCTGTCAGACAGGACTATACATGCACCTACATTCTTCATGATTAGAAATGGTGAGCTAACAAGTATTTCTCGTTGAAGGTCACTAAGTGCTCAGGATAATTTGTTAAGCAACAATAGATCATACAAGGCGGAATTGTTTGAGCTGCCTGGGAGGGAAAATATGAACAAAACAAGGAAGGGGTCCTGGGAAGGCGATATTTATGGGGTTTTATGTTGTTTGTTTGTTTTTCAAGACGGGGTTTCTTTGTGTATCCTTGGCTGTCCTAGAACTAGCTCTGAGGAGCAGGAAGGCCTTGAACTCACAGAGATCCTCCTGCCTCTCTACCTCCTGACTGGGGAGACAAATGTTGAACCCACTTGACAGATGTAGAAACAGAGACTTTGAAAAGTTCAGATGACTTGTCTAGGTTTGAATAGCTAGGATTTGAACACAGTCAATTTGACAGCCAAAGGTGTTAGCATTTCCTCTAGGCTCCACCCAACATTTACCCAGCAATAGCTACCTGCCAGGTATGAACCTCACTCTGTTTGGCTTCTCTCTCTCTCTCTCTCTCTCTCTCTCTCTCTCTCTCTCTCTCTCTCTCTCTCTCTCTCTTTCTCTCTCTCTCCATCCTCTTTCTCTCCCCCACCACCACTTCCCCACATAGCTTGATTGTTCAGGGAGACACCTTGGCAGGGTCCACCACCCCCTTCCACCGCCGTTTTATAAAACAACAAAAAAGGATATCTCCCAGAATGAAGGTTGAAGGGGCCCCGTTGGGTAGAAAAGCTTACTCACCATCCTCAGAAACATCTAACCATTCAGGGTTAGGGAAGCTATACTGGCCCAAGCGAATCCTTTTTTTCATTCCTGGAGAGATGGCCTGGCCAGTGTTGGAGTAGAAGGGTGGGAATCCACACAAACTGGCAAAGAGAAGAGGTTGTTTGGTACAAGGGTTGGGCACACAAGGGTCAGACAGACCCATTCTCTCCTTTTCACCAGGGAGACAGGCTTCCAGACACCACAGCAATAATACCAGCCCTGTGGACTCTTGAACACATCCCAGGAATGCCATCAGCCTAGACATGAGGAAGCCCGCAGGCAGTTTCAAGGCCTATGTCTCACAACACAAGAAACAAAAGACAACCTGGCCAAGAGATGACTCGTAAAAAAATCCCTCCCTAGGGACACAGGGAGTGAGAAGCTGAAATAGCTCATGGAAAGGTAGAAGCAGAAGGTTGCGGCAGGGTTGTGAGGGGTGGGGAGTGGTACTCACAGGATGTACATGATGACGCCCAGGGACCACATATCACACGACTTGTCATACTTCTCTGGACCCAGGACCTCAGGAGCTACCAGAGCAGAGGGCATAGGAGATCTCTTAGCCCCAAGGGTCTTGGGGACTAGGAAGGAATCTTAAGCCTGGCTAAGGTGAGGAACAGGTACCCAGGCTGGGAGATAGGGCAGAGCAGACTGGTGTCTGGCACCTTCTGGGAAGGCAGCATGTGTGTGAAATTGGGGGAGGAGAGACAGCTACCAGAAAAAAAAAAAAAAAAAAGCTGCTTTCAGACAAACCCCTAGCTACTTCCAGCCCCTCTGCCAGTCTCAACTTGGTAAGAGAGAGAAAGGGAGAAGAGGGAGAAGGCCAGGCCCAAGTTTGGAGAGGCCTCGCCATTGAAAAGGTTCCCAGTCTGCCAGCCGTGTTCCGTGTTGAGTCTGCCAGCCGTGTTCCGTGTTGTGTCTCTCATCTCCCTGAACGCACAGCCTAGATCACAGGGTTCTGTGTTCCAGTCAGCTTGGATACCCACCCATTGGCCTCAGTCTTCCAGTCAGTGCAATGAGCTCAGCGGGCCAGACTCAGCGGGCCAGACTCATCATGAAAGTATTGCAGAAAACTCTCAGCTAAACAGGGGGCCATTTCTGAAGCTTTGTACCCCTTAGTTGCTCTCCCAAAAGGGACAAAAGCTTCCGTCATTGCCCAGCTCTCAAAGAAGGGGCACTTGTTACAGGGGCCTTAGGATATACTGGAGGCTGCCAGGAGCTTTCCCAGGAATCATTAAGTATGTGGATGCCCCACCTAATTCCTGGCTCAAGGGACCCTTTCCCACAAGGCGGTTTACTAGTACCCTGCATCCCTCTAATGTAGGAGAAAAGGCCTGCCCACTTTCTGAATCTGAAGATGAAAACCGGAGAAAAACAACCGCGGCTGGGCTCCGTCCCGAGCTGATGGCAGCCTTTTATCACGTATATATTTAGAGCTGCTGTGACGTCATTCAGCTCACAGGCCACAGCCAGAATTTTCCTGGATCTATTTTCAAAAGCAGAAGCTGAAGTTTGGAAGAATATTTTTGCAGCCTCCGGCCCCCCCCCCGGCCCCCCCCCACGTCACCCGCCTCCATGCAGACAAGAGTGCTCCCTCCTCCCTCTGCTCCCTCCTCCCTTTGCTCCCTCCTCTCTCTTCACCAAGCTTTAACTCTTTGGTTTCCACAACCCTCTGGCTACCCCATCCTACAGCATTCTACAGTGATGGGGATACAAGTCACATGCAAAAGACTCACCCACATAATAGGGAGTGTAACAGGGTGTCTGGAGGGCATTCTGGGTGGTTTCCTTGGCAAAGCCAAAATCGGTGAGTTTAAGTACAGCATCCTTCTCTTTGGATGTATAGAGTAGGTTTTCAGGCTGCATCCAGAAGAGAAAGAAAGCATTAGTATAGAGGAAGGTACCAGGAGTGGACAGAGCCCCCTCCTCCAGATTCCCTGCCTCCATCCCTATATATGATAAGCCAGCTCCATTTTATGGAAAGCTCTGGAGCTCGATCACAAACAGCGTGGAACTGATACCTTCATCCACAGAGAGAAAAGTGAGGCAGGGGCTCAGACAAGACCATAAATGATCAGCCCCTGGGCAGAAACTTTTGTCTCTGAGTTGGGGTGAATACCATGAAAGGCCAGAAAGGTACTGGAGTAGAGAGCAGACGCTCATGAGCCAATATCGCCGAGCCCAGAAGCAAGCCCACAAAGCCAGCAGGCCAGGCCCACTTGAGGCTGCTCAGGGAAGCATGTGCCACCCCCCCCCCCCAGACCCCAGGAGCTACACAGAAGAAATCTTCCTTGCTGCAAAGCACAGATGGGGCTGGCAGATGGGGACAGCCAGCGGGGTTCCAGGGAGGTGGCAACCATGAAAGCTGGCTTTCAGTGAACAGGTAGGATCTAGGTCCGTGCCAAAGAGCAGGAGGGGTGATACCCAAGCAAAACTTGGGTGGAAGAATAGTGCCCCAGTTTGGATGTAGTGGGAGCTGTTTTGTAGGTTCTGTTTGAGACTATCTTGACCTTGGATGGGAATAAACAGAGAAGCAGTTTAGCATACTCTGCTCAAAGACAGCTTCTCTTTCCATAGGAAGAAGAGAACTCGGGGGGGGGGGGGGCTAAAATAAAGCACAGATTTGGAGGGTGGGTCTGCCTTGGCTGCGTGTGTACCCTGAACCAAAGGGTAACTGCACGGGCTGGCAGCCCTCAGCCAGAGGAGCACGTCAGCTCGTCTCTCTGCTCTCCTAGGTCTGGGCTTCGTGCATAAAGGCGAGGAGGAACAAACAGGTTCTGTGCTAATAGTGGCGCACACACAAATGCTTATGTGTATGCATGCATATGGTTATACGAACGTAGGGCTGCCTAGGAAACCTCAACTTTCCTAGGAAAGAAATTTTGGAGCAGAATGCTTCCTATCTTTCAAATTCATCCACCAGGAAGGCAAGCAGGCTCAGCCCTAGGTCCGCCTGGGTTCATTCCTTCCTCCAATAGCCAGCAAATGGTTTTGTTCTATTTAAATGCTGTTGTTTGGTGGTCAGATTTGTTTAAATTATCTCTCTAACTGCACAGAAGACCTGATGGTATAAGGCAGACTCTCTCTAAGGTCTGGCATGGAGACGGATGGTTATCAAACTTCTCACTGAGCAACTGAACAAAGGAAGGGAACCCAAAGCTGCAACTTCACAGCCTAAGGCAAGACAGTTAATTTCTCCAAGAGCCTCAATTTGCTTGTCTATGAAATGGGTAAATGGCCCCTATCCCACAGAGCCAGGTGAGGCTTAAGAGATGCTTGTCGGGGCCCACTGGCTGGAAGTAGGCAGTTACTCTCATTACTATTGGGATTGCCCAGTGTTTGAAGAAAACAACGAAGTCCATCTGGCGAGAGCAGAATGAGTGTGTTGTGCTATGGGTGGAGAGAAGAGCAGTCTTAGCTGAGAAGCTGAGGCAAGGAATCTAGCCTCAATTGAGGGAGTGCGCGAGGTGGAGTGGGGTGGGGTGGGGTACGGGGGGGGGGAGTGCAGCAGGGGCTGCAGCTGAGTAACTCCTTCCTTGTCCCCCCAGGCTGAGTTTGGTCAGCTCACCTTGACATCTCGGTGGGCAATGTTCCGGCTGTGCAAGAACTGGATGGCAGTGCCAATGTCCCGCATTATCTCTGCAGCCTCTGCAGGCACAGATAGAGGAGTTAGAGGAGTGTTGGTTACAAGTCAGGTGACCTGAGGGGGGGACCCAGCCTATAATCTCTCTTGAGCATGGTCTCTGCAGGCCAGCACTAGATGGCAGTCCTGCAACCCAGGTCTTCCATCCTAGATCCCCCATCCAGACATTCCAGTTTCTTCCGAGGATGTCCTGAGGGCTCTTTCCTCAGGCCTTACACTGCCCCATATCAGTTCCACAGTGGGTCAGCGCTAAGAGCTTGAGTTCCCCGTCCCAAGACCATAGATCATCCATCTTCAATGTCAGATTCAAAAACCAAACCCACTTGAGGGAATGCGACATTCCGTCTCCCTCTTTTGAGTTCTTAAGTGAATCTTGAGGTTCAGCGAGGGGCAGGCCTTGGCTAGTATGTCATAGCAAGTCCAGCGTAGCCTTTCCACCCTAATTCCCTACTGTCCCAGGGTCCACACAAACCTCTCTCAGTGAAAGCCTGGTCACCTCGCTCCTGAATCCTGCTGAACAGCTCACCACCCTCCATGCTGCAAGACAAGCAGAAAGGGGGGGGGGGGTAACTGAGTATCCCCAACTCACTCACTCTGCCCTGGATCAAAGGCCTGGGTTCCTGTGCCATGAAGAATGTGGCAGATGGCTGTCAGCTTGGATGGGTTGATCTGAACTTTCAGAACTAAGAAAAGGTGGTGAGCCTGGATCCTTGCCCAGAAACTCCTATGCTCCCCGTGGTGCCGGCTCTTCGACCTTGAACACCGCTCCCCCACCCCACCCTATCCAAGGGTATTTCCCCAGATGCACAATGAGACGTCAGTTGACATCTTCATGGCCCACTGCTCTCTGAGTGTTCTGTGTGGGCTACGCCCTGGGCTCCATCCACCCTTCATGTACACTGCTACATAACCCTGATCTGCTTCCTTCCCTCCAATTCCTCTTTTGTTAAAGGAGAATAATAACACCAACCTCCAACTCATCATGAAGATTGACTGTGTGATATACAGGGAGAGCTTGGAGCAGAGTCATGCTCGGGGTGAGTGCCTCATTACTACCTTCCTCCACACTTAACATGCGAGTTAACTGAGATTCAGAGAGATTAGCGGGTGCCCACAGTCCCACAGCTGGTGGGTGGCAGAGCCAAGACTGAGCCCCAAATCTGAACAGCTAGCTAACCTATGGAGGAAGGAGAAATTTGAAAGGCAGACAAAAAGAACCCAGACAGGGGGCATAGGGTCTGAGGAAGGCTAAGGTTGAACCCCAGGGCTGGGGGCAGAAGCCCAAGGTAGAGAAGGCTAATGACTCCTGGCCACAGGACTCATCACTCATCGACAGCATCAAATAGAAGAGAGAAAGGCGAAAGGCTGTGTGTATCCCACTCTTCCCCAAAGCTCCCTGCCCACACAGTCAGGGCTGGGCGGCTTTTTCTGTCAACTCCTTGCAGAGTGGAAGTCTCATCCAAGAAGGATACAGAGAGTTATGGTCATTATTTTTCCTGCCCTGGTGGAGAAGCCCTGGTGGCCAGCTCTACAGATGCAATCCCTGTGACTGTCTACTCCTCTAGGCTGAAGTGATGGTCAGGGCTGCTGTCTGAAGAAGGAACTCCCTGGATAGCAGTGATCCCAGGGCAAAAGGACACCACCAGAGAGGGGTTCAGAGGCAGAGCGCCCACCTGCCCGCCTACCATTCCATGACGATGAGGAGACAGCGCTTGCCATGGTGCATATTCTCATACACGTCCAGGATGCGCACGATGTGGGGACCACCCGACGCCTGCCAGTGGTGGTCCACCTCCTGCCGGGCCTTGGGGCTATCATACAGGAGCTGTGGAGGGAAGCATCAAGGATGTCAGGCTCACACTCGCTCCCCTCGCTCGGCTCAGAGAGACCCACGACCTACCCAAATACCAGTCTATGAGGAGCAGAGTGAAAATTCAAATCCGGTTTTTCCTACCTTTTGGTCCAGTGAGCCTCTGGACTTGAGGAGGGTCAGCCCTGGGCACAAACAGCTTGGCTAGTAAGTTTAGATGGCCCTGGGAGATGGGTGACAGGCTGGGGGGGGGGGGTCGGAGGTCAGAAAAGTCCCTATTTCTCTTTTCAGGGGAAAGAAATGAAGTGGAGCTTGCTCAAGGTTTGTGGTGAATCACATGCGTCATGGGGCGCCAGGCCAGGGACCACATATCTTTTGAGCCTCATTTTTATCCTTGATGACAGGTTACCCAGTTATCCAGGCTGATTGGGATCTGCATATGCCAGGCCCTTGGTGACTCCTTGTTTCTCGTAATGTCTCTCTGTGGGAAAGTGGGAGTGGTAAAGAAAGGAAAAAGGAAAAGCCCAGAATACAGAGAAGTTGTTGGAACCCATACAGAGGCTGCCTGAAGAGGTGGTGGGTGGGGCCTGTGTCCCTGAGTCTGTCCTCTGGGACCTGGCCCCGAGCGGAGGGAGACTCGGCTGTACTCCTGCAGGAGCAAAGGTAATTAAGACATCCCATTCTCCAGGAGTGGGTGCAGAAATAAAACTGTCACTCCCAAGAAAAGTACTTCTAAAAGAAGTTGCTTGGAGCTGGTGAGATGGCTCGGTGGGTAAAAGGTTCCTGCTACCCTGCCTGCCTGGTGACCTAAATTTGATCCCTGGAACCTACAAGATAGAAGGAGAGAACCAAATCCTGCAAGCTGTCACACACACACACACACACACACACACACACACACACACACACACACTTAAATAAATAAATAAATAAATAAATAAATAAATAAAATAAAATTAGTTGTTTGGTCATGACCTCCAGCTTTCAACAGAGCTCCGAAGCATCCCTGAGACCTCTGTGGAAAGAAAGGGACAATGCCAGAGAGATGGATCCACCTCAAGATGACCTTACTCTCATCCCAGGCCTACAGACCCCAGGATCTAACACATAGCTTGAAACTCAGGGCAGGGAGGACCTTAATTGAGGAAAATAACAGCTTGGTGGAGTTTGGTGTAGGTTTGGGGTTGAATTCCTTCAGTGACTTCCTGTGACCTTAAGTAAGTATGCACAACTCCAAGCCACAGCCCACAACCCAGTAAAATGGAGTAATAACAGAGTCACCCTCACAAGACTCGTCTCAGTAAAGTGCATGAGGTAGGCGGGTGTCAGGAATCTCACTCAGGTTAACAGCCTTGGGCTATGGCTGCCTTCCCTAAGGCTGCCATAGGAAATGAGCAAAGCCCAGGAGTGAGAGAGCCGTGGAGGGGAGACAGCCTAGAATGGGGACAATAGTGACAAGCCACCCCCAGCAGGCTGGCCCATTCGAGCTATATTTTATTTCTTATTTGAGGAAGGCTATGCATCCGTGATCTGATCATCTCTGTCCTGCTTAGCACCTGTAGGAACCCAGGACATACCAGCCTCAGTTTCCCCCATACAAGATGGCGGGGGGGGGGGGAGCCAGGCCACTTTACACAGGGCCCAATTAAGACAAGCTATGGGACCAAGCTCTTCAGATAAAGATAGGGCAGTGTCCCAGGAAAGGAAGAGGAATGTAGATGTTCCTTCTGCCCTTTGGCTGTTCCTCCAACTCTGGAGGCATTTCTTTCTGCTCTAGCCTGGGAACACAAGCGGTGCCTATACAGAAACACAGGCAGGCAGGGTTTACTATGCCCCTCTGTCAGTGCTGAGATCCCTATTCTGTTACTCTGGCTAGGGTAGGTATGCCTGGGACTGCTGTGGGCCAAGGAGCTTGGCCTCCCAGAATACCTTTGGGGTCCCCACTGGAGCACCTGCTTCCTGCTGTCAGAGCTAATGGCCTTAATCTCAAACCAGGGTGGGGTGTGATCTATCTTCCAACTTTCCCTCTCCCCTACCTCTTGCTCCCCACATCCCTCCTCCTCAAGCTGATGTGTCTCTGGTCAGTCCTCTCAGACTGGCTCTAGACCCCTCCTCCCTCTGCCTTCCTCTGACATCCATTCCCACCTAAGTCCTCCCTCTTTCTTCTCAGAAACCCCAAGCTCACAGCTGAAATGCATCCAGTAGGATCAGCTGCCCTTTCTCATCTCCATCTGTAGACACAGATAGATCTCTTTTCCACAGGCCCTCTAGGTAAAAAATGTCCCACTTTCCTGCCCCTGCACCCAAACTTGTCTTCTTCACCCACTTCATGATCTGCTATCCCTGGGCCCTAAATCATTTGTCCAGGCCCAGAAGGCTGCACTTATTTCTCAACAGCCCCTCCCTCCATTTTACCAGCCAGGTGCAGAGCAAAAGCTAGGCAGGTGAACTGGGCTTCCCCTGGCTTGTCCTCGAAGGAAACATGGCAGAGGCTAGAGGAGGAGAGAGATGGGAGAGGGGAGAGGGTGGCACAGAGGAGCCACAGAAGCTCAGAGCTGTGCTGACACAGAGAAGGGAGGGGAGTGTTGTGGGGGCGAGGGCAGCTCTGGGACAAAGCTTCACGGTGGCCCTACCCTACTTCCCAAGTAGACTAACTAGTCCTTTAGTACCAAGGCCCTGAGAGTAGGCACAGGCGTGGGACAGTGCTGTTCTCAGAAAATCAATGGATGCTTCCTTTGCTCTCTCTGCAGGTGAGACCACAGGGGTCAGAGCCCTGAACCTAGGCCCACTCAGGCCCAGCTGCCAAGAAGTCTCCTAGACTGACTCTTTTGTCACCTTGACTTGTCCCTCAGCATAGCCTCAAACCTGTATGTGTGTGCTGTATGTAAGTGGATGTGGATGTGTGGGTGCATGTGCCTGTTTGTGACCATGTGAAGCCCAGAAGTCAACAATGGGTGTCTTCCTCTATTCCTCTCCATCGTTTTTTTTTTTAATTACTTTTTATTTTTATGCATACAAGTGTTTGCTTGCACACATGTATGTGTGCACCAAATGTGGGCCTGGTACCCATGGAAGCTTGAAGAAGGTGCCAAATCCCCTGCAGCTGTGGAGTTCCAGACAGTTGTGAGCTGCCATCTTTCCAGCCCTATCTATCTATCTATCTATCTATCTATCTATCTATCTATCTATCATCTGTCTGTCTATTTATTTGGAGACAGGGTCTCTCACTGAACCTGGTGTTCCCTGTTTCAGCCATTGGCTGGCCAATGAGTCCCTAGGATCTGCCGTCTGAGCCCCACCCAGCGCTGGGATTGCAGACGAGCTCTATGTGCCACACCCACCTTCTAAGTGAGCGCAGGAGGTTTCCCAACTTGGGTGCCCATGCTTGTTCAGGAAGTGTTTACCTGCTCACTGAGACACCTCTCTAACCCCACAGATCTGTTTGTTTGTTTGTTTGTTCTGGGTTTTGTTTTTGTTCTTTTGAGATAAGGTCTCATTGAGCCCAGGCTGGTTTTGAACTTACTCTATAGCCAAGAATGACCTTGAAGTCCTTACCCTCCTGCCTCTATCTCTTGAGAGTTGGGATTATAAGCATGCGCCACCACACCTGGTTTATGAAGTGTCAGGGGTCAAGAGCTCTACCAACCAGAGCTACATTGTCAGCCTCCAAATCTCATAAAACCCAAGTTTCCTCATCTTCTTTCCCCATAGCTAGAGCCTCCTCCTCCCGCCTCCTCCCTCCTTTTCCCCATATTCTCCCCCTCCTCCAAGATTCCCCTTAAAGTTAGCTCCTTCCATGAGCCCTCCAGACCATCTTTCCTAGAAAGGACTCCAACAGTTTCCTTTTGCCCTTTATTTTTTCTCTTTCTGCCCATATAGTTTGTTTGTTTATTTATTGGGTATAATTTGCAGTCACTAAAGTGTACAGGTCTCACAGGTCTGGTTCAATGAGTTCAATGACAATCCCACACACCCTGGGAGCCACACCCCCATCAAGATGGAAAACATTCCCAGCTCCCCAGAGAGCTCCTGCGTCAGAGTCCTTTCTACCTCCTCTGCCGAAATGCTCACAGCCTACAATTAGCTTGTCCCTTTGATCACTCCTTAAACAAATATACACAGATACCGTGTTTCCAGTGCGCCTGGCTTTGTTCTGAACATGATACAAATATTAGGCAAAGAGGACATAATTATCGTTATTTTTTTAGTTAAGAAACTGAAGCACTAAGAAAGGAAGTAACTGGTCCCTGATCACATGACGGTTCTCCAGATCCTTCTTTTATGGTAGGGTCCTGTACTGGCTGGGAAGGGGGTTGGTAGAAAGGTGGGAAATGAGATCTTCGTCTGTTCCACCCTTTAAAACAGGGGATGGAGTGGCCACTGTCACTGAGAGCATTCTGTCATAGCCAATACAGTGTATCCAGGTCCTGTTGGTAAGAAGGATTTAACCCAGGATGGAGGGTTAGTAACTAAGCCCTTCCAGGCCACAATATAGGGCACTTGGTTAGGGTGACCTGTCCAATGTGTAAAGACCTTTCTGTGGACTTCCTAGATTATATCTAGTTGGCAGGTACCTTGGGGGGGAGGGGCATCTATGTTATAAGCAAGCCATTCAGATTTACAAAAAGTCTCCATCTTCCCCTTTCTTTCTTCCTTCCTTCCTTTCTTTCTTTCTTTCTTTCTTTCTTTCTTTCTTTCTTTCTTTCTTTCTTTCTAAGATGTATTTATTTTTATTTATATGGGTATACTGTAGCTGTCTTCAGTCATGCCAGAAGCGGGCACCAAATCCCATTACAGATTGCTGTGAGCCACCATGTGGTTGCTGGGAATTGAACTCAGGACCTTTGGAAGAGCAGTCGGTGCTCTTAACCACTGAGCCATCTCTCCAGCCACTCATCTTCTCTTTTCTAACCTTCATTGACAAATTGTGTCCGTGGACCTTGTCCTCCTTAAAATGTCCTAAGACCAAGCTGATTGGGGTGGAAACAGTCTGTCTCATTTCGTCTGTCTCAGTCAGAGAATAGTAAAATGCCACACTCAAAAGCCACAGGGGGTAGTGATAAAGGCTAGCCAGCAGATCCCTCTGCTTGTATGGAGGAGAAAATGAAGACTGGATGATGGATGGCCATGAGCCATATAGCAAGGTTCCCTGTTTGCTCTGTCCTCCCCAGAAATGAACACCAGGGGTACTCTGTTCTCTATGCCAGGCTCTGGACCATCGTCATCCAAGTCCCCGTGGCTACAACCCTCCAGCATGTCCATTGTATCGGGGTTCCACATCCTTTTTAGTAGTCTCCTACCATGAATAATCAAGAAAAACTTGACAGCCAAGGCACACAGACACAAATCCGACAGACAAGGCACTGACACAAAGATCAACAATGAGATGTCTCCTCACCAGTCGGCCTTCCGACCCTTCAGTTAGGAGTCCTGGGGAGCTTGGGTTCCTGGCCACCACACCAAGATGTTATCCCCAACTCACAGGGATTCCCAAAGACTATGGAGCCAATTCCGATACAAACACAGGGTCTTTATTACGATACAGGGTCTTTATTATGAGCTCCTGAGCAAGGATTCACACTGTTACTGTCACAGAGGATCAGAAGGGAGAGCCTCGAGCCTGGGGTGCAGGTTATTTATTGTAGCTACAGAAAGCTTGGGGAATTTCCATATGGGTCAGCAAGTTTATATTTCAAAACTGCATTTCTGGTGTAACCTGCAAGAACTAAACATGGGGGCAAAACCACCTGACAAACAGGATGGCTAGGTTATCTATATATGCCTTGACTCTGCTGTTGTAGCCTGACTGGTTGTTGCTAAGGGTAGGTTTCCATAGGATGTTTGCTCAAGTGGATTTTATGGTTTTCTTCCTAGAATTAGAGTTTAGCCCCTTCGCACAAAATGGGACTTCTCAAATCACAGAGTTGGTTGAGCTTTCCAGTGAGCCCACAGAGCAGGGTCCGTCTGCTTGATCACCTCTGGTTGCCAGTCCTGGGGCTCAGGGCCTGTTGCAAAGCCCCACCCTGTCTCTGATATTACTTGCAAATTAGGTGACTACATGCATGAAAGAAGGAGACTCTCACAATGCTTTATGAGAACAAGATAAGAACAAGAGGCAGGCTCCACAAAGGTCGGGCGTGGCATCCTGGCTAAACTTTCTGTACATCCCTCTTCCATTCTCCCTGGCAAACTAGGGTCTACTTCCTCTTCCAGGGACCCATGAGAGCTTACTCAAGTCCCCACCATAAGTTGACTTCATTCATGCAGGTGCATGATTCTACATGATTCTTCTTAAAAGGTGTTCCCAAGCCAGGCGGTAGTGGCACACACCTATTGTCCCAGCACACGGGAGGCAAAGGCAGGCAGATCTCAAGTTTGAGGCCAACCTGCTCTACAGAGTGAGTTCCAGGCCATCCAGGGCTACACAGAGAAACCCTGTCTTGGAAAAAAAAAACAAAAGGGGGGTGGGTGTCCCCAAACATGAGGATGAGTGTAGGCACAGGAACAGAAACCCTAGTCTCTATCTTTAGTATGTCCTTGTCTCTCTGGGCCTCTGTTTCCCCAAACGTAAAACTGTAAGACTGAAGCCTTAGTAACAAAGGGAGCCTTTGCACAGGGCCTACTTGCAAAGCACCTGTTGTAGCCACTGCCACAGCACCACCCACGGAGGGAAAACCTCGTAGCCACACCCCTGAGCCCACTCAGGTCTATTCAGAATGGGCAACAGTGTGCCCAGTCACAGCTATGAGAGAAACAAAATGATCAGGGAAAGAGCTTATGACAAACCAATAGGCTGAAACCTTTCTTAACATCAGTCCTAGGGAGCCTGAGCTCCCCAGGGGTCCATCACAGCTGGAAGGTCAGCCATGACACATCTGGACAGCTCCACCACTGCAGCTGGTACCCAACAGGTGCAAACAGCTACACATAGAGAGAGGGACCTCCGTGCACATCCACATATGTACTACGTGGCTTCCTTCTGAGGAATCGGGGCTCCTGGCTGCCGTTGAGGTCTGGACCCCACTAAAGCTCAGCAAAGCACCGAGTTTGACACTTCTCTAGCCTATGCCTTAGAGGCAATGGTTTCCACCTTGCTTTCTCTCCTCACCCACCTTTGCCAAATTCTCTCTCCTGCTCTCAGAACTGGCAACCAGATGGCCAGACCCTTGCAAGCCAGGGACTTACTGGTGCCCTTCTGGCATCCCCAGGTGGAACTGGGCCTCAGAAAAGCTAGCCCCACCCCCTCACAGCACCTCAGAATTCTGCCCTCTCCCACCCAAATAAAGTCTAAGTCAGGGTGGATTGGTTCTTGAGTTCCAGGGCTAAGAACAACAACAGCAGCATCTGTTTGTTTGCACAACAATTTGCAATTTGGAAAGCTCTCGCAGTCCTTTATCTCATGGGAATGCTTGGTGCCACCCTGTGAGGCAATCGGGGTGGGAACCATTAGCCTCCATCTGCAGATTAAGGAGAGGGAGGCTCGGGAAGATGAAGTCACCGCCCTGGGGCCTCCAGTCTCGCTGTGGAGGCCGAGAGAGGAGAACTGAGTTTTGAGAGAGCATCAGAGGGGAGGTGAGAGGGAGGGGCAACCACAAGTTGGAAAGCCACCACTTGCACAAGACTCAGGAGACTAAACTCTAAGTAAAAGTGTGATAGGTGTACAAGCACATGGAGATAAATACATGTGTGTAGAAATGTGTGTGCATGCATGCCAAAGTGCATGTGTGGAGGTATACGCAAGGTGAACAGAGAGTATGGGATGCCGTGGGAGTTGCACATTTAGGAATTCATGCATCTCCAGTCTCTACTTCATTGACGTTAAACTCTCAGAGCGAGATTCATCCATCAGTCATCATCACTACTCCTTCCAATCAGTTTCTCCAAAGAGACTAGCAGAGAATTGGCCACAAGGAGGTTTTCAAAACAGAATGATGGCCAGGCAGTGATGGTGCACGCCTTTAATCCCAGCAGTTGGGAGGCAGGGGCAGGCAGATTTCTGAGTTCAAGGCCAGCCTGGTCTACACAGAGTGAGTTCCAGGACAGCCATGGCTACACAGAGAAACCCTGTCTCAGAAACAAACAAACAAACAAACAAACAAAGAATGATGGTTTTGCTGCCACAACTCAACCTATGACAGCCTTGCCCAAGACAGACAGAGCCTGGAAACTTCCATTGAGATGTCTTTTCCCACTGAGGTCCTATCTCCATTGCAGGACAACTGTTATCCTTCCATTACCCATGTCCTGGAAATGTGTTCTGTCTTCTCAGTGTTATCACCACACAAAGCTGAGATGTCAGCAACAAAAACACAGCCTTGGAAACCAGTCTGAAATGTTCTTTCCCGTCTCCTGTAGCCCAAGAAGGGCCACTTCTCTGCAGGCACACACCCACCCTCACATCCTGTGTCCCTGGATTCAGTTTACTCTGTATCTGGACTTCTCTCAGATCAAAGTGAGCACACTGTCTGCATCTCTCTCTCACAGNGGAGGAGGAGGAGGAGGAGGAGGAGGAGGAGGAGGGGTGTCTTGCTAATAGACAACTCCACAGGCACAAGCCCAGAGTCTCTTTTTTCCAGTTACCCACAAAGCACTCCAAACCTCATTATCTCTAAATACCTTGCCCACTGACCACAAGATTTCAGCATCCTGAAAGAAGCCAAAGGGAGGAAAGATAAAATAAAACAAACAAACAAAAGCCTTCTAATTGTCTATAAAATGAAATTACAAAATTATCAGAAACCCATTTAAGTTTGTAAGTATAAACAAAGACAGATTTTAATTCTGAGCTTCCTGGAAGTTTTGGCAAAGAAACAAATCAGGTACACACTCCTGTTTTTTTACAAGAGACCAAACTCCAAAAGGGATTTGGTATTAACCCTCCCATGAAAGTTAAGTCAAACATTATAGCAAGACCTTCCACAGCAATTTTGAAAAAGATATAGGAAGGCACAAATGGACATATTTAATATGGATTCCCCTATAAAGACGATTTAGCTCATTGTACCTGCTTGGCACACAAGCTAGCCAGACCCTTTATGTTCTTGGATTCCAGCTCTTTTCTATGCAGGAGGACAGATAGGAGTGCCAAGGGCTGGATACTCCATCCAACACCTCCTCAACTACATGAGAGGTCTCATCCTGCCTCAGGCCAGGGCAGACAGGAAGCTGAAACACTGCTCGCTGCTGATGAGCCAGGACTGCGCATGCCCAGGGTCAAGCACCGGTGCAAAAGGACTGAACAGTATTATTGGAAAGTCAAGCTTTTGACTCATACCGCTTTCCCTGTAGGGAGCCCATATTCTCACAGAGGAGGCTACGGATAAGCAAAAGCCCAAAAATTAGAAAGGGAGCCACGGGAGCGGGCAGAAGGGACAGGAGAGGTTTCTGAGGGTAACACATGTGAACACACGTGACATGGACACCGAAAGGGGGTGGCGGAGGAAGAGGAGAATGTAAGAAAGGAGGGACAAGGAGAAGCAACAAAGACAAAGTACGTTTGAAAATGCCTTAATAAAATCTAATACTGCGTGTGTTACCTAACAAGCTTTGCCACACTCACTCCTCAACAGGTTTCCAAGTCAGCCTTCTCCCAGGTCCCTTCTGGCTCCCAATTCTACAGGGATTGGGAACTGTGACCCCCCCCCACACACACACACACGGGGACTACTTCATTGTTTTTATAAAAAAGACACCACTGGAATATTAGAATTCATTTTTCAGCCCTTTTGCTTGTTTTATAAGATGAAGCCCAGGCTGGCCTCAAACTCAGCATTTTCCTCCTTCACCCACCCAAGTGCCGACACCACAGGTATATGCCACCACACCTGATTCCAACCTGATTTATGAGACGTGTCCCCCCCTCCATGCCTGGCATTCTGGAAGGGTTATTAACAGCCCTGCCCTTGCCCTTCACCCGCCAGTGTGCCCTGTTGCCTGTTTTTGCCTACTGAGAGCATGAGGACAGTCTCAGCCTCAAATCTGAGTACGAGCATCATCCAGGTCAGTTCAGGGCACAGAGACAAGAGTCTCTTCCTTTTAAATATTCTTAAACACTTGTTTAGTTTATTTTCTGTGCATGTGTATGCTGGTGGGATTGTGCCATAGTAGGGATGTGGAGGAGGTCAGGGGACACCTTGCTGAAGTCGATTCTCTCCTTCCATCAAGTGGGTACTGGGGATCAAACAGAGACCACCAGGCTTGGTGGCAAGCATTTAGCCTGCTGAGCCATCTCACTGGCTTGACAAGAGTTTCTTTAAGCATGGACCTGATGAAACTGAAGTCGTCACAACTCCCCTATTCCTCTCCCCCCCCACACACACACACGCACTCCCTGAGGCCGTATCCTCAAGAGTACCTGTGCTATTTAAAGAGCTGGTAGTGATGTCAAATCTAACTTCTTAGCCACAGTTTCAAATTAGAGCCTCGGTCATGTGCCATTACTCTCTCGCACTCATTTTCCCAGCTTTTGTAGCTCATTAAGAGAGCTAATGGAACCAATTTTGCAGCTATGGATTAGTTGGCCTCGCTCCAGATCAGGCCACGCTTCATTAAGTTCTGACCACAGCTTGTCCTCTGTCACACCCTGGTCATTTACCTTCTCCTCCTCAGATACAAAGTTCCAGGGAGGTCAGCTCAGGGAGGACCAGTGACCCCCAAATGTCCAGGCCCAAGATGGATGCCTAGCGAAGGACAGTTTGGGGTCAGTGTGAGACCTCCCTTTCAAAGTAACTATTCTTTCCTGGTGCACAGCCCATACCTGTGCTGATACATATCACGCCTCTGTATCTGGAGAAGATATGAGGAAACTGACTGTCTCTCTGTGAGGTTAAGTGACTTACCCAAAGTCACACAGCCGGATGATGAGTCAACATTTGAACCCAGAGCTGTTGGATTCTAAGTACATACATAAATACATACATACATACATACATACATACATACATAGAGAGAGAGAGACCTTCTTTCCATAGCTGTGAAGATGAATGGGTAATCTTCCTACAACATCAATGAGGGAAAGATAAACTGGGGGAGGTGCAGGGGGGCTAGCCAGCCCTTCCTAGATCTAAGCTCCATACTTCTGGGTCCAGACCAGGCTAAGTAGATGTGTCAACAGTGGCAGATGTTTGCAGATGCCACGCCCTGTCCTAGGTATGTTATACCCTTTAGCTCTTGCCCTTTGACAGCTGCACAGTTACCCACAATGCTCAGCTGAGGAGACTGTGGCTCAGTGGTTTTGTAGTTTCCCTAAGTCATGTGATTTGTATAAAGCCATCTCCAAGTCTGAGAAGTCCCTGGGATCCCAGATTCGGCTCTCTTCCCTACCGAGGCCTGTCTATTCCCTGTCCATTCCCAGATGCCACAAACATTCCCTGGCCCTACCTTGGCATCAGTCCAAAAGCTTGGCAGGGAATGTTGTCACAGACGCTCTGTCCTCAAGGATTGGGGATGGGGGGGGGGTGTGCGTCTATTCATGAGTCACTGCAGGGTTTGATGAGGAGATTCACTCGGTTCCCTCTCTTCTACCCTTCTCTCAGGAGCTGTACTCTTGCAGAGCAGGCAAGGTGGGGAAGACTCCCACCCACTGCAAGGGAACCCAGGAGCAGAGTGACAGCTCCCCTTCAGGTTCAAGGCCAGGATTCCTGGCAGGTTAGGATCTCTCTGACCACAACTCACCAAGAGTTCTGGGAGGAAAGAGCAGCTACAGCGCCAAACCCCAACCTCCCCAAGATGCGCAGCTGCCGGCAGAGCCAAGGCGCTTTTGGATGTCAGCAAGTCTCAGGACAGACTCTTCCAATGTATTAAATTTTGATGGTCTTGGTTTGTCTGCTTTTTTTTTTTTTTTTTTTGCCAGCTCCAGACAATCGAGCAATAAGAACAAAAGGGCCAAATCTGTTGGGCCTGGGGGAAGGGGAGAAACGTTGCCAGGAAAAGAGAACAAAACAGGTCTCGTGGGCAAGAGTGGGCATATGAGTGCTAGTCGGGGTGAACTGGGGTTCCAGTGCCTCAGGTCATGCAGGGAAAGAGCAGCTGTGGCTACAGAGGTTCAGGAGGGACATACCTGAACACTGAAGGTAGCTCATCCCCCTACGCACCATTGGTAGGGCCATGCCACACCTCTGCCAAGTGCGGACAAGGACAGTACTCATTCTCCAGACAGTCTCAAGGATGGGCTGAGAGCACACAGAGTTCACATGAGCACATACTGGATGCACTGAGGGCTAGTGTTCCAGGGATGGAAACGGCTTTCCAAGTTTGTTTGATGGGTCCTGGCTTCTTCTAGGCCTTGCCCTGAGATAAACTCACAGTCTCCTCCCTGTTTCCTGGAACTTAAAGAAAGCTAGGTGCACCCTGGGAGCAATCCAACAGGTCGGAAAATGGTCTCAGATCCTCAAAGGGGCAAGGGAGACTGGGAATCCTACAAGCGCACACACAGAGGGCTGCCTAATGTCTACCTCTACGTTCACAGAGGAAAATCTCTCTCTCTCTCTCTCTCTCTCTCTCTCTCTTCTCCCTCCCACCCCCCACTGGGGCTGGAGAGATGACTTAGCAGTCAAGAGGGCTGGCTGCTCTTCCAGAGGCCGGGGGAGTCTGATTCTCAGTAAGATAATGCTCTCTTCTGGGCTTAGTAGCCACCAGACACCCAAGTCATGCATAGATAGATATACCTGCAGATAAATACACATAACACATAACACTAATACACATAAAACTAAACTAGAAATAAAAAATGAGGGCTGGAGAGATGGTTCAGGGGTTAAGAGCACCGACCGCTCTTTCAGAGGTCCTGAGTTCAATTCCCAGCAACCACATGGTGGCTCCCAACCATCTGTAATGAAATCCAATGCCCTCTTCTGGTGTGTCTGAAGACAGCGATAGTATACTCGTATAAATAAAAATAAATAAATCTTAAATAAATAAATAAATAAACAAACTTAAACACTAATCAGCAGGGAGAAATGTCACAGGGTCCTACTCTTAGACAGAATTCAAACAACTAACATCTGCTCCAGTGCAAGGTGGTCAGCCCTGAAACTATATATATATATATATATATATATATATATATATATATATATATATATATATAAACCTGGACAAGCGGGGCCAGGCACCGAGGACACATGCTGACTCAGTTGCAGAGAAAAGGGAGCCGGTACTTCTGTACCTCCCAGAAGAATGGCAGACAGTCTCTCTTACTCTGGATGTCACAGAAATGATGGAAGTATAAGAAGTGGGGCTGGGGAGGCTGGAGAGACAGCTCAGGGGGTTTGAGCACTGGTTGCTTTTCCAGAGGACCTGGGTGCAATTCCCAACACCCACATCAGGCATCTCACAACCATTGGTAACTCCACTCCCAGGGCTTCCGAGGGTACCAGGCATACGTGGGATACACGGACATACAAGCAGGCAAAACATCCGTGCGCATAAATAAAATAAATAACTTCTAAAAAATAAAGTGGTAGCAGGGAAGATGGCCTAGATCCCATGACAGGCACGGCAAGTGACCTTCTGACCCCATCCTCCAGCCCTGCAGTTCCTAAAGTCTGTAACTGCTCAGCGCAGCATCTTTCCCTCTTCTCTGAGCTTCATCCACATCCCTGCAGCTCCCCATAGAGGACTGCACGAGTGTAGGCAGCCATCTCTGCGTTCAGATTCCTCCAGAAGCACTAGTGACATGTCCAGGCTGACAGCATCCTGCACACCATGGCCCCCCTCCCCCACTCCCAGGCCCTCTCTAGTCCTGTGTCTGTCCATCCAGAGTATGCCCAAGTCCCCAATACCTAGCCAGCTTCTAGAAGAAATGCCCTGTCTCCGACAGCCATGCCATAGAGTTATGGCCATGAGCAGGAGAAGGGGAGAGACCGCATTCTCTTGGGAACCAGGATGGTGGCCTGGCACTGCCAAGGGACACCCTTGTGAAGGGAATGGGCTACAGTGACTCATTTATGCTTTCTTGAGCCTTCTGGGGATGCTCCCTGGCACTGAGTCAGCCTGACTCAAAGATTTAACTGAGTCCTGGGAGAGAATGTAGAGGAGTCCCCAAACCTAAGTCATAACCCCAGAGCTTCCTGTCCCTAGCTGACTACAGACCCTGCTGGTAGCATCATGCAGCTGATGGCTCCCTGGCAACAGCATTCACTGAGTGGCTAGAGGACAGGTTCCCTGAAGCATCCATCCTCTGGCCAGGCTCTATCCTGCAGCTCAACTGCTTGCAAGGGCAACCCCAACAGAGAGTAGGACTCCCTCCTGCCCACTTCCCTGGCACGGCTCATGATCCCAGCCCACCCGAAGTGTCCCAATCAGAAGGAAGACCTTTTGCCAAGCAAAGCACCCAGCCCCTCGTTTTACAGATGGGCCGACTGTGGCACACAGGGAAGGGTGGCAGAGGGCCAGGAATTGACCACCTGCCAAGCCTGGGCTCCAGCCCAGCTTTGGACACAACTCTGCTCTGTGAACATGGGTGAGTTACTCTGCCTTTCTGAACCTCTGTGGCTGCAGCCATGACATGGGAGTGGTGACCATTCTCAGATGACTCAACACTGCTGACTGTGTTTAAGCAGCAAGTGGCGCTCTCATCCAGCTACTGGTTAACTGCCTACCCAAGGAGAAGGCTGTTCATGTTGGGGAAACCTGTAGAACAAGTTCTCGATCCTCTGTAAAGGATGAACCCCTTGGGAATGGAGCAATGGGTGTAGCTGATCGGGTCCTGGCCACTCAGAGTCTGGAAATAGCCTCTGAGATTACTGGAGTAATTAAATATGCTCTAAAAAGTCTTGGGGATCGTGCCAGATAGTGTAGGGGCAGCTCACATTCTGCCCCACCCCACAAAAACAGAATCAGGTTGCATCTCATACCCTTAGTCCACCCCATCTCTCCTAGGCTCCTCTGCTAGCTTTCAGGCTCTGGTAGGACCCCAGTCCTTTCCTTCCCTGACTTTGTCCAGGTAACCTTAGGAGTCATAATGTGCCTAACCACACTGTTGTCTGAGCTACCATTTCCGACCATTGGGCCATAAAGAGGTCCAATAAGGAGAGGCTGCAGCTAAAGTCGGCTTCCCACTCTCCACAGGGGCGCCTCAAGTTACAGCCCAAGTGCGCCTGACTCCAACTGTTCTGCCAGCACCTGGTCAGAGCTGACAGCAGGAGGGGACATTGGGAGTGACATGGGTACAGCCCCTCCCCCACCCTCCCTGGAGAATGGGGGAGCTGTAGGCTGACTAGAATGAATCCTGCCCTTCCCTCAGCCTGTGGGCTGCAGCAGAGGAAGCCTGTCCCAGCCCCAGCCCCAGCCGGAAACATTTGAAACAAGCAGGGGCAAGGGGAGTGGGGAGGTTGGGGTAAGGGGGTGGGGTGGGGGGTGAACCACACAGCAGGAGGAATAGGTAGGAAAAGGGAAAGGCGAGGGACAGAAGCAAAGAATCCGCACCTGCAGAGAAGCGGCAAAGACAAAGGCCTTGTCTACAGACAGAGGCAAGGTTAGCCCCACCCTGCACTGAAAGCAGAAGCAATCCTCTCAGCACTTCTGTCTGTCCTGCGCTGGCTGGAAAGGCTGTCAGGGTGTCCTGGTTCCCAACGCACGTGCGCGGTACTCTTGCAAGGAAAAGCCTCTGTGGTTCCCACCCTGCAGGGTTTCTATCACAATTGGAACCCAGCAAACTAATCTACTTAGTTCCTAAGGGCAAGAGAGGTGGGGAGGAGCTAGGCAACCCCAGCTTCCGGCAAACCATTCTCTCCACCCCAGGAGGGCTGGTTCCCCTAGAGGTAGAGGGAACTCGGTAGAGTCCTTCTATGAGCCGATAATGTACCACCAAAAAGTTGTACGAGAGCCCTCACCCTCTGAGAGTGCATGCTAGCCTTCCCTGTCTCCTTACGAGTGCAAAGATGGATACAGCCACCAAGACTGAATCCTACTCGCTGACATTCACACCAACCCAGATTCGACCACAGAGATAACTACTACCATCCTTACCTCTTGCGCAACAGCCAGCACACTCCAACATCGGCTGACAGCCACAAGGTTGGGCGCACAGTAGGGTGAGGAACCACAGAGCCAGCAGGGGTTTTCCAGTTTCCGGGGTAACACGAGAGGAAAAACTACTGCCCCAAATTCAAAGCTAAAGGGACACCTTTGTCATGGAGACCAGACCCTGACCCAGACAACTCTTCCGCACTCCCATCAACGATGCTTCCGCCAGTTACCCCTCCCCCAACACCCTCAGTCCCTCCACTGTTTCCCAAGCCTGTGACATTGGCCCCACTGAAACCAGCCACATCCTGCCAGGATCTGATCTGTAGTGAGGAAGCGGTACCCCACAGCAAGTGCTAAGGATCTAAACCAGACGTATTGTCACACACACCAGACCGTTCTCTGTCACTGTACTTCCTTCTCTGACCAGAGGTCTGGATTAAAGAGGACAACACCTCCCAGGAAGCCCCACCCACTCATACCCCCCACCCCCGCCTTAGTAAGGGTTTCCATTGCTGTGGAAGAGACACCATGACCAAGACAACTCTTATAAAGGACAACATTTAATTGGGGCTGGCTTATAGGTTCAGAGGTTCAGTCCATTACCATCATGGCGGGAAGCATGGCAGCATCTAGGTAGACATGGGATTGGAGAAACTGAGAGTTCTACCTCTTGTTCTGAAGACAAACAGAAGACTGGCTTCCAGGCATCTAGGAGAAGGGTCTCAAAGCTCACCTCTACAGTGACACACTTCCTCCAACAAGGTCACAAGGCCACATACTCTAATAGTGCCACTCCCTGGGCCATGCATATTGAAACCTCTATACCTCTATTCCCCAGTGCAGACAGTTCTTGCCCACACAACAGCCAGACTTTGTGTCTTTGGTACCCTGGGCTCAGTTTCATGAGGCCTGAGACAAGCTATATACAGCCCAAGGAGCCCCACTGGGTTGTAACCTCTGTATACTGACCTCATCTGATTACATCTGAGAATTCACAGGGCTAAACAGGGCCTGCAAAGATTCCCAACAAAATTATAGAGGGCAAAGTCAGCATCCTTCTAGAGTCAGGTCTCAGAGACTTTCCCTTTCTTCAAGGACTTACACAATGTAAGAGTTGTGCCAAGACGGGTATCAAATTCCTTAGGCTTTACCCAAGCCCTGTAATCTACTAGATATGTACTTTAGGCAAGTCTATGGTCTCTCTGAACCTAAATGTCCTCATTCATAAAAGGAAAATGATAAGTACTTATTGAAACAATTCATGCTGTACATTGGAAACAGGGCCTGCCAGATAGACTTTTCAAGAACACTGTCAGCTGTTCATGGGCATGGCTGAAGCTACAGAACCAGGGACTAGAGCACTTACTGCTTTTCCAGAGGACTTGAGTTTACTTCCCAGCAAACCCAGCTCACAACTGCCTGTAACTTCAGCCCCAGAGGACTGAGGAGTCTCTCTTCTGGTCTCTATGGGTATTGGCATTCACATGCAATTACCCACATACAGATACACATGTATGCACATACATGGCTCAGCAGGTAAGCCGCCACTCTGACAATCTGACTTCAATCCTGACTCTACATGGAAGAGGGTGAGAACTGGCTCCTAGATATTGACCTCTGACCTCCACATGCAGGCCGACACATGCACACACCCAAGTGTGCGTGTGTATGTATATACACACAAATGAATAAATACTTTTAAAAACACTTTTTAATTTACAATACCAAGGAATGATGGCATTAGCTCCTAGATGACCTAGGGGATCGTGAGGAGAAGATTCTGGAAGACCAGCAGAGCAGAGAGGAGCTCAAAGGTATGTTGACAGATCACTTTTATTTCTTTTTTTTTTTAAATAAAGATTTATTTATTTATTATATGTAAGTACGCTGTAGCTGTCTTCAGACACAACAGAAGAGGCATCAGATCTCATTACAGATGGTTGTGAGCTACCATGTGGTTGCTGGGAATTGAACTCAGGACCTCTGGAAGAGCATTCAGTGCTCTTAACCACTGAGCTATCTCTCCAGCCTGGCAGCCCGCTTTTCTTTTTTTTTTTCTTTTTTCTTTCTTTTTTTTTTTTTTTGGTGTTTTTGAGACAGGGTTTCTCTGTGTATCCCTGGCTGTCCTGGAACTCACTCTGTAGACCAGGCTGGCCTCAACTCAGAAATCTGCCTGCCTCTGCCTCCCGAGTGCTGGGATTAAAGGCGTGCGCCACCACGGCCCCGGTGCAGCCCACTTTTCAAGTGAGCACAATATAAAGCACAGCTTCTTAAACAGTGGGGTTAGACCCTGTATGGGGTTGCCTAACTGAAAGTGGGAGTTGTCAAAACTTTGGCAACAGTAAAAGGTTTCTAAAACCACCAAACATTTCGAAACCATCCACATAACGAATCCAAAGTGTTTGCTGCGATGTGGCCTGCACTGCGGTGTGGCCTGCGCAGCTCCTGTTCATTCCCTGCATCCTTGGTTCTGAACATGCAGCACACACACTCTGCAGTGTGCCTGCCATCCTGCCGTGCCGCACAGAAGCTCAGAGTTAACACAACTGCATATCATCAATGGCAGTGGCTTTAAAAAATAAACAAACCATGTTCACAAATTTGCCCGCTCTTACAGAAACATTGTTAGGATATTTGACTTTTAAAATTGCTGTTTGAGCAGTTGACTTGAGTTATATTTTTCTTTTTAAAAAATCATTAAAATGGATTTTGGCTTGAGATTAGAACAGAATTTCTAACAATTTCTGGAAAGGCCATACTTCTTTCGTTTCTCTTCTTTTTTTTTGGGGGGGGGGGCGTCGAGACAGGGTTTCTCTGTGTAGCCCTGGCTGTCCTGGAACTCACTTTGTAGACCAGGCTGGCCTCGAACTCAGAAAACCTCTGCCTCTGCCTCCCGAGTGCTGGGATTAAAGGTGTGCGCCACCACGCCCGGCTCTCTTCTTTTCTTATATGTTTTATCTGCATGTATATATGTGCACCGTGTGTGTGTGTGTGTGTGTGTGTGTGTGTGTGTGTGTGTGTGTGTATACGATGCCCACAGAGCCCAGAAGAAGGCATTGGATACCTTAGAACTGGAGTTATAGACAGTTGTGAACCGCCATGTGGGTGCTGGGAACGGAACTCTTGACACTTCTGTAAAACCAGCCAGTGCCCAGCTCTCTGGCCTGCCCACTCTTCTTTGTTAGAGACAGGATCTCACTGTGCATCCTGGCTGGCCTAGAACTTGCAGAGATCCACTTGCCTCAGCCTTCCAAGAGCTAGGATTAAAGGCATGTGCTACAACCCTCAACAGCATTTTGTAACATTTATGCAAAAAAGCCTTAACAACTATAAAATCATAACATTGACCAACTCTGGAAAACGCTCTAAGTCCTATGGCATCAAATATTCAGCCAAAATTCCTTTATGTCAAAAAAAATAAAATAAACAGGCACGTTTATTTCATTAATATGAAATCTTGCTTTCATCTTTGATAACTAGTCATGCTGTAGCTATGACAAAGAATTATTTTAAACTAAATGTCTTATGATTTACTACCAGCAAATGTATGGGCTGCATACTATTTTATATATCTATAGACCCAGAGAAGTGTCAAACTTTCTCCGGCAAAGTGGGAAAAAAATTTTGAGAAGCCCCTGGTATTACAGTCTCAGGACATTCAAGCCCGATCTAATCTTTTTTTTTTTTTTTTTTTTTGGTTTTTCGAGACAGGGTTTCTCTGTGTAGCCCTGGCTGTCCTGGAACTCACTTTGTAGACCAGGCTGGCCTCGAACTCAGAAATCCGCCTGCCTCTGCCTCCCGAGTGCTGGGATTAAAGGCATGCGCCACCACGCCCGGCTCCGATCTAATCTAAACCCTCTTTTACAGTTTGCAGGTCGGATGCTCTTCTGAAACCTGATTAGCCAAACGAATGGGCGCTGGCAGTCCAGGAACTTCCATGAGACTCCTCAGATATTTTTCTTCCTAAGTGTTGAGAGTCTTTGGTCAGTGAAACTCTTGCCTTTCCAGGGACTCTGATGTGTAGGGCCACTGGCCCACCCTTGGGTTTCTGACCTGTTGAGGAAGTAACAAGGAGCCAGGGCTGATCTGACTGGCATGGAACCGGTAGGTGGGGGGAGGGGTGGCTGCCAAGTGAGAGAAAGACTGCCCTGCCTGGCAGCCCCACCTAGCCTCAAATCCAGCTCTACAGCACCAGCCCCAACAGGCCATCTCTGCCTATGGGGCTAGAGGGTGGGGTGACCTCTCCCTCTCCCTTCCCCCATCACCCTCTCTCTCTCTCTCTCTCTCTCTCTCACACACACACACACACACACACACACACACACACACACACACACACACTCCTCTCAGCCTTTGACTCTCATTCTGGCTTCTCCCTGCCATTCTGAGTGGATAGAGCCTCTCTGCTCACAGGTGTGACCCAATGGCAGATAGGTGACAGAAAGGGCCTTACTGAAGGACACTTCCTTCCTCTACAGACCTCCCACAGCACCTCTATCTGGAAAAGTGACCTGCTGGATTCCTTTATAGCCTTCCCCCATCGTTAACAGAGACTGGAAAAACTCCTTCCAAAACTCTGAAGGGCTGAGCTTGGTTATGTCAATAAGCACTTAGGAGCCACTGCTATATGCCAAGCCCTGGACCTAGGTGCTCCGAGGGAGCTTTGATTCAATGACAGTATAGCTTTAGGGGCCAAGAAGATTCCATTGCTCCAAAACTCTCAAACTCAGGACAGCTTCCTGGAAGAGGTGGCAGTGGAATTGAGCCTCCATAGGTGGGAATGGCACCATTACAGAAGACGGCCACCTATGGATGCAAAGACCAAAGGACTGAACTGCCCAAGCCTAGTATGCCGTGCTCAGAGGCTCAAAGTGTATAGAGTCAAATCGAAGACCCTGGTGAGGCCAAGCAAGCTCTCCTGGTCTGGAGGGTGTTATTTCCAATCTATCGGGGGAAATAGATTCTCTGTGGCATGTGCTTCGGGACAACATCGCTGTGGTCCTACACAGCACCTAATCAGAGCAGCCTAGGCTACCTCAGCCATCAGCTCCAACGGAAAGATGAGGCTGCCCAGTCACTCCCTGATCATGAGATTGTGAGGGGGATGCTCACTGAAGAGACTCTTTCTGGAAGATATCCTACCCCACCAGCCATTCCGATCTCTTTAACAAAGAGGAGAAGAGGAGGCACTGGGAGGCCAGAGCAGGGATGGGAACAGTAGAAGCAGAATAAAGGACCCTACCTCTCCTCCCATGTGGACTCCTCCAGGTCTTCCCAGGGCCTTCCATGTTTTTACTTAAAGGTACTTAGTGCCCTGGTCACATCTGCATTTAATCAGTTAGGCCTAGGAAGGAGCACAAGATGTCTGCAGGAGGAGTATGAAGCCTGCATGCCCCCATACTCTCCCTGAGACACCCTACCTTCCAGTTCTAACGGTACAGCAAAAGGGCTTGGGGAGCCATAGAAAGCTCCAGTGGTCACAGAAGTGGGCCTGGGGAGAGAGGCCTCGCTGTGCTTGAGGCCAAACCAGAAAGAGCAGTGGTCAGAGGTTGAGAGGAAGGGGAAGGGGGCAGGCAGGCCTGCTCCTTTAGGGCCCCACTGAATGGCAGTAGCTACAGGGACAATGACCACAGTCTTCCTGTTTCATGGATGCCTATGGCATTTGGGCTTCCTGCTGGGTACTATCTAACCTCTTGGGCAACAAAGCCCAAAGATGGGCATGAAAAAGCAATGGCCTGAATGAGTTCAGGCTACAAGATCAAGCCAAACCAGCCTAATTCTCTGAGCTATGGATCTAGGAAGGCACAGACCCCATGACCCCTTAGGCTGAGCTAGAGCAGCTAAGGAGAGGGATAGGGCGCGTTCGGGGAATGGCTGAGCTCCCTGGGCCTTGGTCTGTCACTGGGCTGAGCCCTCCCATCCATCCTTGCTCTCCTGGGCAGAGGACAGAAAGTGTTAAGTGAGAAGGTATCAGTTCCTTCCCCAAGGCCAAGCCACTAAAAGAATACACACACAGCCAGAGGTTAAGCTGGCCCCTTCTGGAAGGTGGGAGCCAAGATCGGAAAGAATTAAGAGTGAGAGCCACATCTAATCTCTGTCTCCCTTGAGGGTTAATTTAGGGCCAGATCCTAGAGTCTTCAAGCCTTGCTGACCCATACTCTTCAGAGGTACAGAGGTGAAACTACTTCAGAACTGCCACGGTTCCCAGACCAGGACAGGAAGAAGGTGGGGCCTTAAAGTAGGAGGAGCCAGAGTGGAAGCTCCTTCAGTCATTAGACACCTCATCTATGAGGGAGGTGTAGGCCCAGTCCCGCTCAAAGCTGGGACGGTCTGGGCTACAGACTACGGGCTCTCACCCACCCTGCCTTGTTCACAATATCTGAACCCCAGAGGGTCAGGGTCAAAGCCTCAAACCTCAGAAGAGGTTCTCTGGCCTCAATCACCCACTCACCCTCTCCCAGGCTGCCTTTTAGTTCAAGCAGAAGGATGACTGGAGATCAGGGAGATGATAAAGGCTCATTTTTCATCTGCTCATACCTATCTGCCATTAGAAAAGCCACCTTCTCACTGAAGGACGCAGAAAAACCGTTGGGTTAATGAATACAGAACCTAGGGCCCCAGGTCAGTCCTTATCCTGCCCTTGACCCACCTTCATGATCCCCTCGAGGGTCCTGTTCGGGAGACCACCTCCCCTGCTTTCAGCCTGATACACCAGAGAGAGACAAAGAACAGGGCCCAGGTCCTCAGTCAGATTCCTGTGAATCCCACGCCCGGAGCAAGTGCGGAAGCCACTCTAGGCCTGTTCCAGGTCTCTCTCGAGCACTCGGCAGGCATGCTTTATCTCATGTTGAGTTCACACCATTCTCTCCCTGATCAAAGTCGGGGATCGCCCAAGGTCACAGAGCTGGCACCCACACAAGGTAGAGATTACAGCCGCAGCTATAGGGCTCTGCACCCTGGCTCCTGTAAAACAGGACTTCACTAACTTCCAGGAGTCACTCAACTCTCCACCACAAGGTTCCACGCAGGTGCCGGTGACACTACCTCCAGAGTCTGGTTCCCAGTGACAAAAACCTCAAGGGACTCTGGAGTTCTGGGATAGGGGGTGGGGTGAGGACACAGGTAGGAGTAGGGGTTCTTGGGCTGGAGCCACGTGCCTGAACCAGATTCAGGTGGTGAGATCAACTACTCCAAGCCACGCCCCCATCCCACCCACATCACTGTGCCAGGCCTCTAGGGAACCTTGAATATGATGTGATAAGTGATTCCCCATCATCTGTCCAGGGTGGGTCGGCTTAGGAGCAAAGCTTGCCCCTTTCCACAAGGGGTCATCAACTCATCAAGAGCCCAGTAGTCAGAAAACACCCTAAGAGGCTCATAGTCCCACCTCAGCGGCAGGGGCCACGAGGAGGAGGACGCAACCCTATTGAGGCTAGGGAGCTCAGCCCTCAAGCAGAGGGAAACTTAGACGCATCCCCATAGCAGGAGCTACCTGCAGGGGATAACTAAGAGTTTAAGAGCATCCTTTGGGCCTAAACACAAAGCCCAAACCAGAACCAGGACACACAGCCACACCCTCCTGCCTTCCGGGTACAACAGCTCTACTCACATTGACTCCTCCCCTTGCTCTTTGGGACACACCCTGAGCTTAGGTAGGTCAGCCTGTGTTACCCTGTTTCCGTGTATGTGAGGCTAAGAGGACCATGAGTCTGACGCTAGAGGAAGAGTATGAAAATAAAACATGATGCCGTGTATAGATGTTTAATAGAGACCCCGGACATAGATACATCCACAGGTTTCTGCTGTTGGACCCTCCAGGTCACCCCAACCCTCGTAGAGATGGGTCACTAACCTTCAAGGCACACTTCTGGCCAGAGCGCCGATGGTAGCACTCCAGTACCTTGCCGTTCACACCCAGACCCAGCACTTGCTTGGACAACTGGTAGTCATCAGTCACCGCGTACTTCTTGGGTTCCCGTCGCACACCTGGGGCCGGAGCACCGCCCAAGGCGGGCCCACCAAGCGCACCTGGCGGGGGCACAAGACTCCCCTTTTCCCCTGCTGTCTTGCCATCCATGGCCCCCACGGGGCTCTCGGAGGTAGCCCCAGCCTGGTGCGTCCAGAGGCACCTGAAGGAAAGGGAAAGAGTCACTCCTCACCGGGACTTTTTGGACACACCCCAGCGTTGGTTTCTCCAGAACTAGATTGACTTGACTCCTGGCCCAAGACAAGCTGGAAACTGCCTGAGAGTACTTACGTGCAGCAGAGGGAGGTGATCCCTCAGCCCAGGCACGTGTCGAGTTGTTAGGAAGGAGTCTGGCGCTGTATAGCAACCAGGTCTTGAGAGCCAGCCATACAGGGACCCAAGAAAGGCGTACCAGGCGAAGGCGCACTTGGTTGCAAAGCACTAGACGAAAATCATGCTGCAGGCGAGAGGGGCAAGAGATAGTGATCCCTGGAGTCCGCTGCCGACGGGAGCGCTGGACCCAGAGTCTCGCCGCCCGTGTCCCACGTGACCCCCCACCCCCGCTCCTCGGCGCGTCATCCGGACTTGGGGCCCCGCTAGGTCAACCTTAAAGGGACAGGCTAGTCCGGGTTGGGCAGGCCATGGCAGAGCCCCTGGCAGGCTCCGCCTCTGAGTCGAGACAAAATGGGGCGTGGCCTCTTCAAGTTCGCTGTAACTTTCGCAGCTCCCTGGGACACCGCTAGGAACTCCTTCAACTGTTGTATCAGCCTCCTCGGATTTTATCCGTGATCTAGAAAAGTTACAGCGCAAGACATTTTGTTTCTCTTGCGGGCTCTTGAGTGAAGTGTTCTTTTTGCTAGCTGCCAGGGGGCGTTTTAGACTCCCAACTTTCCAGGTAGCTAAGTGCTACTAAGAATTCAACTTCTGGAGCTGGGCGTGGTGGCGTACACCTTTAATCCCAGCATTTGGGAGGCAGAGGCAGGTGGATTTCTGAGTTCAAGGTAAGCCTGGTCTACAAAGTGAGTTCCAGGACAGCCAGGGCTATACAGAGAAACCTTGTCTCGAAAAAACAAACAAACAAAAGAATTCAACTTCTGAATGTTTTGTCAGCCTGCCCTGGGAATTGGCATGTTGCTGTCTAATTCGCCACTCTTCATTTCCTGGTGGTTTAGGGCATCTGTCTAACACTGGCTAGCTTTCCTTTCTGTGCACTTCCTGACCAGCCTTTTGACTTTGCAATTCACTTGTCACTCCAAATAAATGTATTGGGCCACATTCATGCTTTCCTGGAACACTTACAGCCCGTAGCCTTAAGTTGAACACAGCTGGGATGCTCTTGAATCAGAAATCTTGATTTCTCATTAGGTCAGCTGCACCAACTTTTCGCCTTATTATGATTTGAGCTTTAGGTTCTAGTTCAAGTCTCTGGCCATGGTGATGAACACCTGTAATTGCAGCGCGAGGATGGCTTAGGCCGAAGGATTGTGAGGCTAACCTAGGCTACATCGTGAGGCTAACATTTTTAAAAAATAAAATTAGCCGGGCATAGTGGTGCACGCCTTTAATCCCAGCTCTCTGAAAGCAGAGAAAGGCGGACCTCAGTTAGTTTGAGGCCAGCCTGGTCTACAAAGAGAGTTCCAGGACAGCCAGAGCTGCTACATAGAGAAACCCTGTCTCAAAAAAAAATTAATTAATTAATTAATCAATCTTAATTTAACATTAAAATCCATTTCCTCCATCCCATTCCTCTATTAGCTTTAAATTTTCCCCTTCTGCACGTAGACCTTCACTTTTTAGCCTATCATAGATATTTTGAGTCAGCTTTCCCACAAGTCTACAGAGCAGGCAGAGCCACAGGCAAGCCCTCTGAGCAGGTCTCTGCTGCCATCTACAGACTATATTCAGAACTGCAGCCATCCGGACCTCTGTCCCACCTAAAGGAGGCTGTGTCCAGCCTCCCACCACAACACACACAAAGTTGCCTGGGCTGCACTCTGCAACTGTCAGTGGCCAGCAGGAAATTGGTGCCCTTCTATCTGTACAACTGCATCCAGGTTCCTGATAACCACTCTTGAAGAGTACTGCAATTATTCATGGGTAGCTTGTCTCCTTCGAAATTGGTAACTATCTGTCTTCTCCAGGCAACCTTCAAGCTAGCAACAATCAGTGAAGCAGAGATCCCTAGATAAGAGCCTCAGATGGGCACTAGGAAGCACTTCCTGCAGACCAGGAAATGCTCTACCTGAACACCTCACTGAGACAGAGGAAGGAAGATATGACCATCCCTTTAGACACACACTGAAAACACAGAAGAAAAACAAGCCCAGAGAGGTGAGTCACGTGACCTGCTTGAAGTCAGCAACTAATAAAAGAGAACTGCCCCTCATCTCAATCCCAAAGTGCAACTTCATGGTTGGGCTTAAAGTTGGAGGTCAAGTAATGACCTCCTCCCATGGAGTTTTTCTTTCTTGGCTCTACTAATCCACACGTGCAAGTATACTCTCACACATTCACTCACACAGTGCACACAAGATACACACGGAACATCACATACACAGACAGATACATACAGACGCATGTATGCACACACATTTATGCCTAGCTGTATCTAGGGTCAGGTGGGGGTCATAGTCCCACCTGTTAATCAGACCCAAGATCTAAGATGTTGAAGGAAGGCATGCAAACTGGAAGTGCTGCTTCCAGGAGGCTGGGGCAGGCGCTGCAACCAGCTTAAAGCTGGTGAACCCAAGGCTCAGCAAGGTCTCATTCTCTCTGAGCATGGCTCCACAAGGAACGGAAAGTTGGGTAACTGAGAGTAGAGGCTGGGGCTGGATTGTGTGTGCCCTCATACATACATACATACAAACATACGTACATACATACATACATGGCTCAGCTGTTAAGAGCACATGTTGTTTTTTTCCAGAGGATCCAAGTTCCATCCCCACTACTCACATCAGGTGGGTTACAACCGCCTGTGACGTCAGTTCTTGACGCTGACGCAGTCAAGGCTGGTGCCATCTAAGTATCCACACTCACGTACAGACACCCACACACAAACACACACACATAATTAAAGATAAAATAAAATTTAAAACGGGCTTAGATTTTTTTTTTTTTTTTTTGGTTTTTTGAAACAGGGATTCTCTG
Organism: Mus minutoides; assembly: GCA_902729485.2. Classification (NCBI taxonomy): domain Eukaryota; kingdom Metazoa; phylum Chordata; class Mammalia; order Rodentia; family Muridae; genus Mus; species Mus minutoides. Next base: position 1,425,678 of record LR749536.1, read on the forward strand.
TATAGTCCTGGCTGTCCTGGAACTTACTTTGTAGACCAGGCTGGCCTCAAACTCAGAAATTCACCTGTCTCTGCCTCCCAAGTGCTGGTATTAAAGGTGTGTGCCACCACGCCCGGCGGGCTTAGATTTTAATTACTCTAAAATTTTATAATTGTGTTTCTAAGTTTTATTATTTAATTAATCGATTGATTTACCAGCTTTTAGGAACTTTATTTTCCTTCTACCTCTTCCCCTCTTTGCTCAGGTGTTCTGCAGAGCAGCTCAGGACCACTCCGTGGTGGCTCCAACCCACTCAGTGGCCTGTGCTGTGGGAGCCGCTGCCCAGTCCTCAGTGGCTTGCTGTGCACTCCAGTCTTCCGTGGAGAACTGCTGGGTGGGCACAGAGGGTACCTGTGCACCCTCAGACCAGTTGGCCACCTCAGGCTGAGCAGCAATGAACTCAGGAGCTGGTGCAGTCCATTCACCCTGGAATTCCTCCTCCTTGGTCACAGCCTTCTCAGCAGCAGCCTGCTCCTCCTTCTCAACCTCCTCTGGGTCTCTGTAGTAGTGGAGATCTGATGCAACTTCCTACAGGTGTTCATGAGAGATATTGGCACAAATGTGAAGAACTTCCTGGGCCAGCATCCACCACATCAGACCCACTGAATGAGCTCCCTTGTTGTTGCATGGGATAGCAATGTCCACATGGCGCCGAGGAGAATCTGTTACACAGAGCCATGGTGGGCAGGTTGACTTGAGAGGCCTCTCTGAGGTGCCGGTGGTCAGCCCTGGGAGCTTGCTTGGATCTGGTTAGTGAAGGTCTCAGGCATGAAGCAGCCAGCGGTGGAAGGGTGCCTGTGACAGCAGCAAACTTCCAGCCGGCTCACTGGCGGGTATTCTTAGAGGAGATGATGCTGTCATCACCAGGGCTCTTGATGGCAACCATAGCCTGAGTGAGCTACAAGCACCAGCCTCTCCCAGGTCCTCTTCAGACTTTTCCTTCTGTAGATGTACTACTCCGTGTGAAAGTCAAGGTTGGTGCCATCTAAGTGGGTTCCTGTGGCAAGGAATTTGGGGATATCCTCTTCCTTTACCTGTAGGACATCAGCGGCTCCAGACATTATGTGAGTTTTCCTTTAAGTTACAACAGGAATCAAGAACAACGCTGTATGGACCTGTCCCTGGGCAACACAGATTATTCAGCCCAGGCTAACCTCAAACTCACTGAGTAGACAAGGATAACCTTCAATTCCTGACCTTTCTGCCTCAACCTCTCCAGTATTATAATTACAGGTGTGAGCCACCCTACACTGCACGTAATTTAAAAAATTACATTCAAAGAGGTCAAATTTGCTTATTGCAAGTGTTCAAACCATACTGAAGTATAAAAAGCAAGTAGTCCCATTAAAAAGTGCCCTTCCAGGCTGCAGAGATGGTTCAGTGGGAAAATGCTCATGTCCTACATAAGCCCAGGGATCTACCTAGGTTCAACCCTTAGGATCTATGCAAAGAAGGAAAGAAAGAATAGACTCCACAAAGTCACCCTCTAACCTCTGTATTTACTCTGTGCCATGAATGCTTGTATGCACACACATGCACACATGTAATAATAATAATAATAAATTGTAAATGTAAATGCCTATTATTATACAAACACACATAGTTCCCATGCCAATTATAAACAGAGGTTTTTCCAGCTGTTCATTTGACCCAGGAAAATCAGAATATGTAGTTTCCTTTCAATGCTTATGCTGTAGCAACCATCTGGAATCATGTCCCTTCACACTGTTGTAAAGATTCAGAACATAGTATGCTGGGTTTGGGCAAGTTGGGTTCTTGACAGCAGACTCTGGCACTTAGCCCTTCGTAATAGTAACAGTAACAGTAATAGTTGGATGTTCAAAGGATCAGAGACTGAGGCCTTTGAAGTAGCTTATGGTGACCAAATAGACCACCCAGTAAAGTGCTGATGGAGGGAAATCCCTCCTCCCCACCACATCTGCTTTTTGATGAAAGGCAACCTGCTCATGATGAAAGGATAGAAAGCATATACTGAGGCTATCTAAATTGCTGTGCATTCTTGTGATCTATCATTATTCTGGGAACGGGGCAGGAGTGTCCTGCAGCAACTGTAATTCATGCAGTGCCTGAGATGGAATGCACTGGGAAGAACTCTGTAGTTGGCTAGTAAGGTCTTAGGAAGGATCGCCACTGGGTGGCGGTGTGGGCCCAGCAGTCAGGGAGGGGTCCATTCAAGGGACTAGAGCCGGTAATAAGGAAATGGCCAGAGGCATTCACAAAACTTGAATGAAGCAAGTCAGCAGGTAGTTTGGGCAGAACAGGGCACATCATCGTTCCCAGCATGTCATAGGTGGGATGCCTAACACTGTCAAATTCACAAAAGACTACTGGAGAGCCAAACACCCACCCCTCCAACAGAACGTAGCACAGAACGTCCTGATCCCCAACCTTTGTAGGAGATGCTTTCAAGGAGATACCAAGGTGTTCTGATACAGACTGGAGTAAGGACAGACAAGAATGGCTCAGAGTTTGCAAGCTATCTTGACCTAAAGAGGAAGTATGTGGAATGGTGGAGGGCCTTGGTTGCGACCCTCTACTTGCTGGCTGTAAGATCCAAGGCACACTGTAAACTGGGTCTTAGTTTCCTCACGTACAAGACAGCATTATCTGTGGTAACTATGACTGCAAAGTGAAACTAGGATTTGCTGAGTGTCTAGACATGGCAAGTGTCCAGTAGGCACAGTGAAAGGGGTAGAGTGCTTGAAGGGTGGCATCAATAAAGACCCAAGTTCAAAATCACAGCTCTGGGGTCCAATGAAAGAGATTGGCAGATCACGGTGCTTGTCACTAAACCTGACAACCTGGGCCCTGGGACCCACAGAGTGGACTGGGAGAAGTGGTTCCCTCAATTCCCTCAGGTTATCCTCTGACTCTATGTGAACACTGTGGCTACAAACACATGAAAACACACTCGCAAACACACACAACACACACACGCACAACACAAACACACACACAATTTTTTTAAAAGATTTATTTTATTTATTATATGTGAGTACACTGTAGCTGTCTGCAGACACTCCAGAAGAGGGAGCCAGATCTCGTTATGGATGGTTGTGAGCCACCATGTGGTTACTGGGATTTGAACTTATCACCTTCGGAAGAGCAGTTGGGTGCTCTTACCTGCTGAGCCATCTCACCAGCCTCCACACACAATTTTAAAAAGGAAATCATGCCAGGCAGTGGTGGCACACATCTTTAATCCCAGCACTTGGGAGGCAGAGGCAGGCAGATCTCTGTGAGTTCAAGGCCAGCCTGGTCTACATAGTGAGTTCCAGGACAGCCAAGGCTACAAAGATAAACCCTGTCTCGAAAAAAAAAAAAAAAGAAAAGAAAAGAAAAGAAAGAAAGGAAGGAAGGAAGGAAGGAAGGAAGGAAGGAAGGAAGGAAGGAAGGAAAAGAAAAAGAAAACCACAGCTCTGTTGCATGACACCTGTGAAATCCCCCCAATCTTCATACCAAAGCGGCAACAGACAGTTTCTACTGAAGAGTTAGTATGCATACATACAGGGATCCCATGTTCTTGGAGTACTCCTACTCCATCCTACCCATATTCCAAGAAACTGGCTTCTTGCTGTATTCTGGGAGCCCTGACTGGGTTACACTGAGCTTAACTTCCCCTCCAGGGCACCTACGGGGAACTGAGTCCCTTGGAGTAATCTCTTATCTTCCCTAAGAACTCCTTCCTTTTCACAGGGTTTTATCTTCAGCTCTCTATTTTGGGTGGGGCACCCAGAGCCTAGCCTGTGCTGGGGAAAGCCCAGACACTATACTCAGATTCTAGACACCGCCAGAAGCCTGTCATCTCTGCCAAGAATCTTATAGCCACCCTTTCTGAGGAACGTGGGTGGTGTGACGTGTGTGGAAGGAGTGGGTGTACTGGTTCTCCAGATCTTATCTTCCCATATCCTGAACCGTGGATTTGGAGGGAGTTCACATAGACCCTACAGCTCCTTGGTAAACCGGATATGGTGACTTAGCCTGTAAGTTCACATTGTAAACCTGTACTCCAGAAGTTTGGGGCCAGCCTGGTCTACCTGAGCTCCAAGGTAGTCTGAATTCAATTTTAAAATAAAAAACAAAACAAAACAAAACAACAACAACAACAACAACACCTCCCTGGTGAGTTCGAAGAATAAAACAGAGCAAGTTCTCTGTTGTACAAGAAGCAGTATCCTGCCCCTTATCTCTATGATCCTATTGTTTGATCTCCGTTTGTTTGAACTCAGATTTCTCACAGCATCTGGTTGGACCTCACCAAGCCATCGACCCGGCTGTCTGGGAGCTGACTATCTCTGTTTACTGACTCAACAGGGTAATTTCCCCAACTGGCGGTCCACTCAGAGATTAGGCAAAGTTGGGATGAGATCATTTGATTACAAAAGATTAGATGTAACCTGAACTCTTTTAGCTGTGGTGACCACAGTGGACCTCCTTAGTTCTTCCGTCCTTTTAAGGGCTCCTGGCCTCTCCCTAAGTCTTTCTCCAGATCTCACAGCACACCACCCACCTTCGCAAACAGTATCCTGCAATAAGCGAGACCACGTCCGCCGGAGACAAAGTCCGATCCGCTAGAAGCGGCTGGCTAAAAGGACCGGCCCGACCCTGCCACAGCGCTGTAATTCTAAGGGGGGGGGTAAGCGCACCCATCCCCAAAGAAGTAGAGGGAGGACAATCTGGTCTCAAGTTGCATCCACATTCCTTCTTAATTTGTCCCCAACCCCGTCTTTTCCCTACAAGTCTCTAGGTCCCGCCCCACTCGGGTACGTCAGTCCAGGGTCGATGCACTTCAATTGGTCAGTTTAGATGCTCGTCTCACGTCCAGCGATACGATGGGTCAACTCTAGGAGCTCCCGCCCAGTTTTCCTGGAAAGTTCTTGGAAATCTGTCAAAGGTGTTTCCTTTCTCGGTCTAAAGCACTAGACGCCTGCACCCCCGTTCCCCTCCGGACCGCGGCAAAGCCCGCGGTTCTAGGAAGATGAGGCTTCCGGGAAGGGCTGGGACGCAGCGGACAAAAGATTAGGAGGCGCCTGGCCCCGCCCCACCGGCCCAGCCCGTCCCCCCTCGTTCTTCCAAGCTGTTCGCACCACAGCCTTTCAGTCCCTGCTCGCCTCCGGTGCGCCCCGGGATCCTGACCTTCGCACCCCTGGAACCCACTGGCTCCTTTCTCCTTCCATCCCGCCGAACTCCGACTCTCGAGCCGCCGTTGTCTCTGGGACATGGTCCTCTGCGTACAGGGGTAAGCTCAGTTTTTTCCCTATCCAGGCTCCTTGCAGGAGGTACGGAAGATCACAGGCCTCGAGTTAACTGCGAGATTTGGGAGGGCTTGACCGGCTGGAGGTGATGGAGGGCTAAAGGACATCGAGTGGTGTGCCTAGGATACCCACACACACTTCGTATGGATAGGGAAACCGGAGCCGGCGAACGGTGGGAGGAGCCCCCATTCCTGAGATTTCACTAGTGCCAACTGTAAGAGGTTCTCCAGGATGGGGCTTACAAGTCTAGACTCTATTTGAGCTCATAGTTTACCTAACCTTCCGGCTCCATACCTATCGGTGACCTTGAGCCAGCCCTTCCTCTGTGTTCAGAAGTTCATTCCTCTGTCCCAGGTCAGCGATTAGGTTCTTAGGAAGCCAGCCTGAGGTCTTTGACTCTCCCCCAGGCTGGTACATAATAAACAGCACCCCTTAGGAGCACCCACACCGTCTCTTAGCTCAGATTGATGTCTCAGTGCGATAAAGACTTC